>PVIJ01007519.1:0-51584 GCA_004024925.1 Scalopus aquaticus
ATTGTGTATATGTACCACATCTTCTGGATCCAATCATCTATTTTTGGACATCTGGGTTGCTTCCATACCTTTGCTATTGTGAACAGTGCTGCAATGAACATACGGGTGCATGTATCCTTTTGGATTAGTGTTTTTGTATCCTTTGGGTAAATTCCCAAAAGTGGTATTGCTGGGTCGTATGGGAGCTCCATGTTTAGCAGTCTGAGGAATCGCCATATAGCCTTCCATAGTGGTTGGACCAGTTCACATTCCCACCAGCAGTGTAGAAGAGTTCCTTTTTCTCCACATTTTGATTGACATGCAATAATGCTTTTAATAGCTTAAAACTCCAAACAGACTATTTTGGATTAAATGTGACATTTTGAGCTAATAAACTACTCCTGTATCACTAAGTACATTTAGTTTTGGACTTTTAAAAATGAGCACTAGTGTTAAACATTTTCAAGGTTGTATCTATTTCTTTCATTTCTAGTTGTAGTAAGATCCACAGTGACTATTTTCAGTGATTATTTCACGATAGAATTTCCTGCATTCTACCCTTAGTTTTATGAAATCACAACTCTAAGTTTACCACATATACAAAAGAAGAAGACATTCATAATACTCAAATTCAAATTATCATTGCCAGAAGAGAGATAGATCACACTTAGGATAATAAATACCATTTAAAAAAATAGCTCTCAGCTGGCAGTAAAACAGGTTCACTAAAACACTGTTTATGTACTTGTTTATTAGTTGTTTGGGGAGAGCTAACTTGTATAGACATAGACCTCCAAAGCGTTTGATTATCTGGATTCCATTCCTTGGGCCAGCGGTTCACTGTTCTCCCACCTCTGCACTCCCAGGACACACTGCACATTTCCTTCCATTGTAACACTGGTAACTTGTTTACTTCTGTCCCCTCTCTTGAACTTAAGGGTCCTTGATACAGGAATGAAGTCTTATTTATCTTGGAATTCCTAGGCATATCTTTGAATGCCTAGAACACAGTAGATGCTGGTTTTGAATGAAGGGTCTCAATTATTACCATAGAAATAAAAGTGGATAATAGACTGATTCCAAAAAGTTTTAAGAAATAGAATCAAAAGGGCTTGGCAAACCCACGGAACCAGGGAATAAGGGACAGGAAAAGCCAAGGATAACTCAAATGTTCAGCTTAGTGAGGCATATTTTGAGAACAGTTTGGAGGCAGGAACATAATTTGGATAAATTGAGTTTGAAATATTGGTAGTCCAACCAAAAGAAAAATAGCTATCGAGGAGTTGGAAAAATAGGTCTGGTACTTAGAAGTTAAGACTACGCAGATTAGATTTTTGGCATCTCTCACTTAGAAGTCACTATTGGGTGTGTAGATGAAAATGAGATCAACAGGGTGAAGAGACGAGTGAACTAAGGATAAGAATTTAAGTCAATGTCTATGTTTGAGTCAGGCTGAGTAAATGAAAGAGACAGGAAAGATAGGAGAAACTTAGAAGGCATAAAAGGACAGAGCACGAGGAATATAAGGGATAGATTAGGGAACAAAAGAAAACACCAAATTGTCTAATGTCTCTATGCCTCAATTTCCTTCTAAGTAAACTAGGGCTATTGAAAGTACTCACTTTATAGAGTTACTATGAAGATTTAATAAATTAACACTTATAAGAAGGCATTGCAACAACAGCAGAGAGGGAAAGCAAAATAAAAATTAACGCTTTCTATACATAGCATTATGCACACAGAAATATGATTCTTACGAAGGTAATCTTAGTTTTCACTCCCATTTGTGCAAGCCATGATAATAGGATATTTATTGACAGAAGTGATACTACTGAATTATCATCACAATATGTGAACCTTAAATTATTTTTTCCAGGAGAGCGAGAGGATTTTTGGTAAGTTCCATTCTCTTTCTAGAGTAATCCTTCTCCTGAACCATAGCTATTGCTGGAAATCAAGAAGCCAGGCAGTGTTAAAGATACAACCTGTGACTATGGAACAGTTTTTCTCCTTCAAAACAACCTAGGCCATATGGGAATTGAACCTTGGCCTCATTAGTGCCACGTTTCCAACCACTTCAGCTAACTAAAGCAGGCATACGGCACCTTGCAGATTTTGAACTCTCTGAAAAATGTCAACTTGTCAAACCACTGCTAATGGGTGTTAAGAACTACTGAACTTAACCATTATTTCCATTAGCCTAAGAATTAGACCAAGGCAGGTTCTGAGATATCTAGTCCTGTCCTAGAAACTTATCTTAAGCTTACACTGTGACATACTTGGTATTCAATAAATGCCTTCCTGGTTGACTGATCACTGAGACTAAATTCCTAAGCACATATAATAAAAATAGTAACCTGCCTAAAGATCAAAATAACAATAAGTAGAAGGTATGTCAGTATTTTATATGACTTTGTCTGGCTAGTTAAGATCCAGGTGTTCAAAGCTTTAACTGTTACTATATATACGATTCAGGACAGTTTTTTATATGTGCTTCCCTGAAGGTAAAGTACTTAGCCTTCTGAGTAAACTTTATGGCCCCTTTCTGCTTTCACTTTAATGGATAACATCCGTCCACAAATTTGTAACATCAGTGAGTTCGAATAATGACTGGTGAGAATTCTATTCCTATTGGAAGGTTAATACATTTTAAAGTTCATTTCAGAGTGTGGCTTAATCTAAAAGTTAATCAACCTCAACCTTAGAGATTTAACAAAAACATAAAAGAATAGCTCTGAGACTAACCTGTGTTCGACTAAAGACTTTAAAGGGAAAGTGAAGAGGTTGATCTCTTTATTGGATCCAGCACAGACAGGCAGCTACTCCACTGACCTGTGGGTCTAAACCTCCGCCAACTGCATCAGAGAGAAAAGTTTTTCAGGCAGCTTCCTGTAAAGCTTGTGAAATAATAAAAACCATAATCTTGAGATTTTGGCTTTCAAAATATCTCTACATCAATCCTTTCAGTAAACACCAATATTAAGAATTAGATATCCTTAGTGTTTCATTTGGCTCTTTTTCCTGCTCTGTCTCCTGAATAAGGATGATGGTGAATGGTTTCCAGGAATTTCACTAAATTCTGTAGACCTTAGATCACTTAACCAATCAATCCTTCCTTATTTTTCCCATCTATAAAACACCTTACTGACAGCACCTGAAGTTATAGAAAATAACTTTTAAAATACAGAGTTGGAAAAGGAAGAGGAGGTGTTTCTCACTTTGATCTTATGTAGAAAAAAATTATATCCTCATTTTTAAAAAGTGAGTGCAAAGGAAGGAAAGGTATTATGGAGATGCAACAGAACAACTAAGGTTCAACAAACTTGAACTCAACCGGCTACTACTGAGCAATGAGATGACAGGGAGGACAAGCACCTTCATCTTTGGCTGAAGAAGCTCTATTGGAATGTAGACAATGACATATATTAATGAAACTCAGTCTTTTCCCTGCCTTTTTGTTCCCGTTTCATAGGGCTAATTAATATTACTTTATGTCTGTATTCTCAAGGCTGTATGTTTTTAATGGAGAACATGACCTGAAACTTAAAAAGCACATATAAAGAGATATTTTCCAAAATGTGTTTAGGATTACATTTTCCAACCTAAATGTCATTCAGAAAAGTTGTCTTCTTTTCCCCCGTTTTTATCCTACTGCCTAACAAATACTTTCCTATTCTTGCTAATTTTGAGCTAAATTTTACACGTTTATAGTCTTGTTCATTTTCCAAGCACAGATTAGCTACTATATGACAGAACTTGCAGAGCGGAGAAATAAAATTTTTCCTACCATCATCTTTGCTTTTAGAAATTCATTTCCTTCTTCTTGGACAATATGTTAACCTTATTGTTTATAACCTGGGTTACTCCACTTACTTTCTCTGAATATTTGGGTGCTCCCATGGACTTTCCATTAGGATCTATTTCAAAATTCATTCTTGCCTGCTAAAAAATCTTTGACCCTCACACAATTTTAAGGCATGTATCCTATATCTGTATATACCACATCTTTCCCTTAGAAGAACCATTTCTCTCTAAATTGTTAGATTTGATTATCAACTTTTCCCCCTAATCTTTTAGGGTTTTTTTGGTAATCTTATAAAGCTCATCATTATATCTGTGTTCTAAAATATGTTAGCTTCTATTTTGGTATACTCATGCTTTGCTTGCTTTTTCCTTTTTGTTTTTATAAAACATATTTTATATTTGCTTTTCTCCCCCACTTCCTACATTCTGCAATCCTTTGAATTCCTAATAATCCTTCATTTCTGACTTTAAGAAATTGACATAAGAAAATTTACTTTTCTTAATATATATTTTTATTGTTATTTATAGCTTTAGAAAATTTACTTTAATATGGGCAATTTATCCATTCACATAACAAAATACAAGGATCAGAGAAAAAATTATTTTCCAATTTCAATTATTTTGAAAGAAAGGTAACTTTTATAAAAACTATTAACTTGAGAATTTTTAAGCCTGAAGGCTTAATTTATACATTAACCATAAATATTCATCCATGCAACCAAAACCAAACCATGATACAGAGAGATTTTAGAAAAGAAAATCAAGTGTTTCCATTACTCTAATGACTGTACTCCATGACCAAGAGGCATTGAATTTTATTCAGTGCCAAGTTGCATCACTATCAAATCAAGGCAAATATAACTGTTCTTTAGGAGACTCTCAATAGTCCTACCTTGGGAGTATCTGGACCAGGTCCAAGTTACCCTGGATTCCAAAGGATACCATAGGGAGCCTCTCTCAGTCTTGATCTATCAGAATCTAATGCATCACTTGGTGCTGCAGAATTATCTACTAAGTGACTAGACTACTTTCTGAATGCAGGGCCTGCCTACTACATTAGTACTCATTGGCATGGACAACAGATGTTCTTTATGCTCCTCCTTCTGTATCATTCCCTCCATCCTACCAAGTTCTTAATCCTTCCTCCTTCCCAACTTTTTACACCCAAACTTTCTCACAGATGGTTAACTTCACTAATACTAAATGAATCAAGTGGATTCAAGTAATAGAATAGCATTGCAAATGTAATATAGTCACTGTCATGGACCAGTTAGCAATTCAAAACATTGATACTGAAAGATACATTTAGATATGCTATCTAAAATACACACATATATTCATGGTCTCCTCCACACAATCCCCATTGTCCTTGTGTACTTTATAGGAGCCATAGAGGCACACTGACTTCTATCATTTATTTTCTTGCTGACCATTTCTATGCCCTGGCATCTACTTGAGTTCAAATGTCAAAATTCTACATAAAAATTCTACATAAAGCACTTACTGAAAGTGTAAGGCCACACAAATTACATTGGTAGTTTGCAATTTTGAGTTATTCTGGCATAATTTTAGTATACCTAAAATATATGGTTATTAATTACTTACAAAATTCTAACAGAATTCCACATCTAAGAAGTGCTTCCATAAGTAAAAATTAGACATTCAGGAATTTAAAAGACATTTGCTTTTTCCTAAGGAATCTGAAACATTGCATTAATTATATCTACACCCATATTTAGTTTCAGTACTTCCCCTGTCAATGGTTGTATGAAAATAAAGAGCATATATGACCAATGAACTCTAGAGCACTTAATAGATGCTGGACTTTAACTTTCCCCCAAATTCCCTGTTTAATTGTAAATGCCATTATGAAATTTATTACTACTGGTGGAAATGACCTCCATAAATTACTTGAAGCTTGACTAATTGAAATATATGACTAGGGGATCATATCTGTAATGTATTTGATTCAAGAAGGGTAGCTGCATTTTATATCAAACTGGATTTGGCAGAGCTCATTGGGTTTACAAATCTCTGGTGTCAGACTCACACTAAAGTGCCATTTGTTTAGGGAAGATTTGAAGAACATGAGTGAGTAGGAAAGAGTAGGTCCAGATGTTCTGCTTAAATCCAGGTGTGGCTCAGTTGGTCTGTTTTGTGATGAGGGATTTTCCAGAACACAGGAAACAGCACCTGTATGAGATTATATACAGATTTAAACTCTTTACCAAGTTGACTGCCTTCTGTCTGATCTCTTCCTAATTGCAGTGACTAGACAGATCTCAGGTGGAATTAGGAAACATACAGACTTTGTTTGCTACTACTTAAATCGATTGAGAAATATAAAAAAGAGCTCAGTTGCAGCTTGATCTTTCTAAGTTGGGAAGATCAACTGCTGATATAAATGGAATCAAAATTGAGAGCACTGAAAATTTTGAAACTCGCCAAGTTAATAATTAACCCAGGACTTTTTATTGCCTTTAGACTTTTCTGTCCACAAAAAAAAAATACATATTCTCTATACAAATTCAACACCACATCAGATTATTACTGAAAAAAAAATGAAATACTAAGGATCCATGATGCTGTGCTGATAGTCAACGGGTTTAGGTTGTAAATTGGTTTGGTGTGTGTACATGACTTTTGGCTGCCTTATTAAAGGAAAATTCTTCTAGTAAAAATACACAGCACCCTTTTTTTATATATAGTAAACAGATGTCAGCCTTTCATTGTAAAGTATTTTTGATTCAGTAGATGTCAAATATTACTTTAACAGACAGTTCCTGTCTACAAAGGACATTTAACATTTGTAAGATAAAACAGTGACTCAAAAGTTTTGGTGTTTTTTTTTTTTTAACAGCTAATGAGGCACCATTAAAACAAATGGCTTTGAAAATGCAGTCTTAACACTTTAATTTAAAGATGATTGCTATGCATTAAAATTTCTCTGCTTACTATTTTTCAGTGATGGAAACCTTGCAGTTAAATGTGTTTATCTAACAAAGCCAAGTTCCCATAAGTCTGATGTACTTTTGTAAATTTTGATTCCTCTTTGTTACTATAGGCTATGAGTGCTGAATGACAGAAAGCACAGTGCAGAGGACCAAATCAAGATCATTTCCTCAATGTAGATCTATTTTCTGAGACTAAACATATATGCCAAGGACTGCAAACGAAATGGTCTTTGATTACACTGGTCAACAAATTTTTACAAAGGTCATGTTACTGAAATAAAATTAGTCATTTCCTATCAATTTGTATGTGCTCAACACGAATATGACAGTCAAATTCTAATTTTGGCTCTAGTTTTTTTTGTAATCTGCAATAAATTGATGTTTACATCACGAAAAGCATGCCAATAGTAATAGGCCTATCGTTAATAGCTGTAAAAAAATCAAGTCATCGATTACTTCTTAGATTTCTTTGCTTGTCTCTTGTACAGCTGTTCAGGAGCATCTCTGGGGAGTGTCCAGCAGGAGTCAGCCAGCATTGGAGTGGACCATTTTCCCTGGTATCTTTGTTCCACTGATGTGATATCTTGATGAAAATGTTTGCCAGGTTCATTACCAACCATACCACAGTTTTCAGGGAAGAAATCCAGATGGGAATGAAAGAAGTGGATCTTTAGAGACATATTGCAGCCAAGTTTCTGATACTGCATCAGCATGTCTTCTATTAGTTCCTTGTAGTTTTCTGCCCTCACATTCCCAGGAAAGTTTGTAGATACGAGGCGAAAAGTATTCCACGCTTGTTTCACATCACCCTGCAGCAAGTTGTTGAACTGGTCATCTTTGAAGAGATCTCGAATCTGAGGACCCACAAAAACTCCTTCTTTAATCTTTGCTTTGCTTTTGATAGAAAGTAATTGTGACATCTTCTAGAAGATTCCATTGTTGGAGTCTTGATCCTAGCAATTCTGCTTTGTTCTTGGATAAGTCCAAATCACAAACCAGGTCATTTAGTTTTTCCTGTGTTAGTCTATTGGGGTTGATGATGCACCACAGTGAAAATCTGGATCACTGCATGCTGATGAAACAGGAGAAGAACAGGTCGGCTCACCCTCGTGCTCAGCAGATGAATCAAGAGAATATTCTGCTGGAGGTTCTGGAATAGGAAGTTCTTAACCATATGGAACTGGTCTCAATGCAGATGGAATGTTTGGGTAGACTATTCTTGACTTCTTTTGCTTCGTTATTCCTCCAGAAAGAGGAGGAACCAAGCAGAAGGAACAGTCTTTTATGTGGTTGCTTGGCTCTCTCCATCCCATGGGGACTGCAAACGGCATGGATGGTCTTCTACTGTTTAACCACTGTGAAAGCTGTGTTGTCCATGTAGCACAGCATATATGCGGGGCCCAAGGCTTGTCTTGGTCATCAACCTTGCATCCGAAGTCAAGATGATAAGTCTTCTTCATTTGAGAAGTGATACTTTTCTTCTGGTTGGCAAATGTCACTTCCCCACAAATAGAGCAGAAGTTGTCCACGCTATGAACACACTTTTGAGGCATGACTGTTCTGTATTGTGCCTAAATGGATAAAATAATAACAGTTCCTTCAACTCTCTCACACAAAGTCTGAAATATTTTCAATGCTCAACCTTTCCGACAGGGCTTTCTATAGTGCACTGCTGACGTCAGCTTACTTCAGCAGCCGCCTGGTAGTAGTATTGCATTGCATCAGAAAATGATGCAATCAGGGCCTCCCTGGTGGCGCAATGGTTAAGCCCTGCGCTGTGGAGCTGTCAGCAGCAGCGACCTGAGTTCAATGCCCAGCCAGGGAGATTCCCACATGGTGCAGCAGACCTCTCCTGCCTCACCCACTGCTCCCCTCAGCAGTGTATTTCTGTTGCTCTGCCTGTTCTGCTTCCCACTCTGTCTCTGGTGAATCCTCTCACCACCCCATGCTTCTGGCCTGTACCCCAGCTTGTATGCATAAATAAATAAATATTTTTTTAAAAAAAGAAAATGATGCAATCAACTCTGGATGATGTGTGCATGATGGTATTATGCAATGTGATGCAATATTCATCATTCTAGGCTGATTTAGGATGTTGTTGCAGTCCTACTGCATAAATTTACATGGTGAAACATATAAAATGAATTATATGAAATATCTTCAAAACGAGAGCTAATAAAAAATTATCAGTGTTATATTCATGTTCAGCGCACCAAGATACTACAGCTTAGGGCCTTTTGAAGTCAGTAACAATCTCACTGTTGACCAGTGTTATCTAATAACTTGCTATTTGGTGTGCTTTAATGGAGAATGTCTATGCACTTTGTTTAAGAGGAAATCCTCCTAACTCAAAGCCAACTGTGAACAGAAATGTGAACAACTTGGCAAGTTCTGATGTCCCTCTAACATCATCACACTCCTCTGCCTGTGTTTGCTTATCACTCCTCAGTCACACTGTGAGTCACATGACAACATCCAAACATTCCCCCAACTTCCAAAGTGATCAGCTCCTATGATGAGGAAGAGCTCAGACTTAGTCAAAGGAGAGCTCTACCCACAGCTAGTAAATGGAAGTTGCCATTCTCAAAGTCAAGGTTTTTAAATGTGGCAATATCTTTCCTCATCTCTGCTCAGGAATTTTCTTGAATCATTCTATATCTTAAAAATTATATTTTCAAACATTCGCTTAAATGTTTAACTGTTTATCTTACGGTTGTTAAGAATAATCTTTCTTTAAGACAGCCTACTTAGGGAGTAACTTGTCATGGATTTCATTTTGTACCTTCTCCCCAAATGAACAGATGTTCACATCCTAGTCCCTGGAAACTATGAATATGACCTTATTTGGGAAAAGGGTCTTTCCAGATATAATTAAGTAAAGGACCTAGATAAAGTCATCCTGGATTTTCCAAGAAGTTCCTAAAACCAGTGGCAAGTGTCCTATGAGAGACAGGAGAAAAGAAAACAGAGAGAGGAAGACCATGTGAAGACAAAGGCTAAAATTGGAGTGATGTAGACACAAGCCAAGGAATGCTTGGAACCACCAAAAACTGGAAGGGGCATAAAAAGGATTTTACCCAAGAGGTTATGGAGGGAATATTAGCCCTGTTGACACTTTAATTGCAGACTTCTGGCCTCCAGAACTGTTAGAAAACAAGTTTTTGTTGTTAGCAACCACCAAGTTTGTAGCAATTTATTACCTCAGTCCCAGGAAATGAGTGCAGTGATATTACAGTATGTCGGAATTTTAAAGTGGGAACTAAATTAATGCTTTAAGTTAATTCAATCAGAAAGGGTTTTAGACTCCTTTGGAAAAGATTCTAGATGAAACTAAGGTGGAAAAAATGCTGTTGTTATGTCTGAAAGATTGACACAGATAATGTGCTGCTGCATGTATACAATCTGACAACTCCAAAGTCACAGAATTACCCAAAGCTGAAATTCACAACAAAATTGAATTGACATAAAGGAGAGTATGTGTGAGAAAATGGGCAATAGAGGATCCAGGTAGATCTATCTTCAGCCTTGGAAAACTACAAAATCTGACTCATGGTGGGGTCATTACCTCATATTTGATGACATACAAAGATAGGTGCTCTTTTAAAGCATAAAATACCATTAAACCAAAGTCTTTCTCTTAATCATGCGGTAGCTGAGTTTAAAGAGCAAATCAGAGTCACTAAACATACAAAAGCTGTTCTGGAGAGTCTTGATCTGGCCCCTCAGAACTTCCAAAGGGCTTTGAACCTTGAAGTAGTGACGTTTCATGCCTATTCCCATTACTGCACCAGGAGCAGCAAGTGGCAAAACATGAAGGTATTTCTTAGGGAGTAAAAGTGGCTGATATTCTTTAATACATTCAAGTGGCTCAGGTGAATGAGACACTGGGTGACCTCTTATCAACATTTTTGCCACTTGTTCTCTTTTAAGGTTCTCTTATGATCTAGGTGTTTCCAGTAACATCCCTCTGTCTCCTTATGAAACTAGTACAAGAATGGCATCAGCTTGTGCAAACTTTGGAGATCCTCCCCTCCTCCCTTGGCAATTCTTCTATCTTCCTCCTAACTGTGGGGTTCCACATGCCATACCAGCTTAGGTCCCAGCCTTTTTCAAATATGATCATCTCACAAGAGGGAGAAGGATGCAATCTGGAAAGCTACAGGAACCTCACATAAGATCCTCCATGATGTTGCCCCCTTCCCCTACTGACTCGGCCCGCGAGTCCAGATCAACGTTGCACCTGAGGAGGAAGCAGGGAGCAAGGGACAGGGGTACGCGAGAAAGTGGAGACAAGACAGGAGGTCTGATCAAGTCTCGTTTATTGTTCCGGGGAAAGAGCATATATAGGATGCAAGTCACGGGGAGGTTACATTAGGTGACGCAGGGTGGTTCGAGGTCGGGGATTCAATGAGAGCGCGGCACGGGAAACAATGGGACGGTCCTGCTGGCCTCAGTTTGGGAAAAATGTACATGGAATGGGGAAACAGAAATCTAAGGCAGTCCTCATGAAACCTAACCTTATATGGGCAACTCAGGCAATTAGGGCCGTAACTCACCACTAGGGGCCATCTTGTCCGATGGCTCCTGACACCCTACACAAGCCATCCACCTATGCAAGATGATCTCCTCATGGCCCCTCAGACCCCCCACACTGGTTCCTACCCCTCATTTTCATTTGTGCTGTCTCCTCCCTTCTTGGGGACACCTTCCTACACTAATTGAGTATGCCCTTCTCCTTGGCACCTCTTCAGCTTTTTCTTATTTCACAAAGACCAGCTTGAAGTTCTGCTCTAACGACTCAAAATTTCTCAATTCCTCTTATCTGTGTAGTATGCACTTCATTACAAAGAGCATCTCACCCTCCCCACCTCCATCCTCCTGAAGAGGGAAGTGAGTTTGAACACAAGCAGAGACTAAAATAAAATTGGTTCACATTATTAAGGGATGGAATTTTAGTAGCAGAAACATACTAAGACTGTTGGGGGTGGGAAGTAAGCATCATCTCTTTTCTCTTTTCTTTTAAATCTACCACCATCTCCAAATCCCTATCTATGCTTTAATCTGTATTTCTATTCAACTCTGTTTCTAGATTAGATATAAGTCACTGCAGAACTTGAAGGAAGTGTTAAAATCCTTGAAAGCAAGATTCAAGTCTTAAGAAGTCTGCTGAAGCCTCCCTCAGCCCCAGCACTAAGGGCAGAGCAACAGCATAATAAATACTTGACTCAACTTCTTATTCTTAGTTAAGAATATTTTTGTTTTCTTTATACAACAATAACCAACATAAAAGGATAATAAGGTAGGTCAGGACACCTCTAAAATACAGACAAGTATATATAAAACCACAACCTAAGTTTTGTATAATGTTCTCACCAAAGCCTTCCAGGTATGTATATATCGTGTGTGTGTCTGTGTGTGTGTGTGTGTGTGTGTGTGTACTGTATATACTGCTACTTAACAGTGAAATGTGTAAATGACTTTTATTTGTAAAGTTTAGTTTACATTAATACTGGATATTTTCATCAAGGTGTTCGCAAAGTGAGTTCTCCCCACAATGCTGGTTACATGTTTAAGATTCCCAGGAGGAGGTATGCTAACCAGGTTAGCACTCGAATTTCTCTGTTTCTCTACCTTTCAGAGTATTACCTAAAAGACAAACAAAAGCCCAGTATAAATACTTTCTTTCAGTTTTTGCTGATGCCACTTTCACAAGTTTACATAGTGAAACTCAGTCTTTATATCAACCAAGTAGTTAAATTTCATGCTCAACATCTCATCTTGTGAGAAATTCACCATTAGTTTTAGCTGAAGTCCCAAAAGTATAACCTGGATGTATGAATAGAATGAAATAATCAAGATTTTCTCCTTTCAGAGCTTTTCAGATGTTTTGTCTTTTTCTAACTATAGCAATAACAAAATTCAAAAGTGTTTAAACACAGGAGAGGTAAATTAAAGTTGAAACATGAGCAATGGAAGCCTTGTAGACAAGCATAGAGTAGGGTGTTACTATGTGCTTATAAGCGTTGTCAAGCTCCCATTGTTTCTAGGGGAAATGGTGATGTAAAAACTATGCCTCTGCTCTTGGGGAATGAAAATCACATAAACTGTCTTCTATAAATCATATTTTGCTCGTCTAAGTGGACCAGACGAGGGAGAAGGAGAGGGGGCTCTCCTTGGCAAGGAGCTTTGATCATTTTGATCAAACACAGACCACCTATCAGCCTTCCAAGTGCCACCATGCGTCATACACATTTTCAATATTGTGTCATAATAGCTACCAGTCATTGTAGTTGAGATAAAAAAGGGATTGTAATTAAACATATGATTGGATCCAGACATTTTAATCATGCCCTCTATCTTTTTTGCAAAGCAGGCCTGCTGTTCTTTTCAGCAGTCCTCTGGAATCGCCCTAGGATGACAATTTGCATGCTAACTGAATTCATGTACCGTGCAGATTGCACAAGGACATCTGTTGCTGATTGTTTTGGTCCTCTGCTTTTCAGACTCAAATATGAAAATGCAAAAAGTAAAAGGCAAATTATGGAGCCCCAGGCAAGACAGCAGACAGATTGTTTGATATTCTCTCTCTCTCTCTCGCTCTCGCTCTCTCCATCACTCTAGAAGAGATTATGACATAGACATAGAACTGGAGACCATTCACTAATTTACAGTCCCCCCCCCCAGCCTTATAATAAAATCAGTGCCCATGAAATGATGCTGTTTCCCAGCTGCTTTTTGTCTTAGTTTTATTCACGTTGGTGAAAAAGAGACCCCATTCCTACTGCAAAGGTCTCCAAACACAAGAGAGTGGGAAAGGGGAGGGGCTGCCTTGATTCTGGAAAGATGACATAAGAAAAGAGACAGGGCCCAAAACACCCTATGTTGCATAGGGAAGCTGATGAACTGGCTTGGCAAACATTCTACCCAACCTTACTAGGGAATATGAAGTATCCACGCCAAAGGAACTGTGTCATGTAAACACATATGATCATTAAATGCATGCCTTCCTCGAAAGGGACCACATTGATGAACTTTGCAAGGGGAATCTTGCTCAGGCATAGCAGTGGAGTCGCTTTCCCTGGCTTTATTCACAGTGGAAGCTAAGTATAGAAATGAGATTCAGAAGACATTTATAAGTTATCATGTGCCTGACATCATTAAGACTTTTCACTTATATTTTTCGGCAGTTCTCATAATACTGAAGATGGGGAATTATCCAGCTTTTGGAAATGAAGAATCTATAATTCAGAAAGATTAAACAACTTGCTAGGAAGTCTCAGTTTAAAGTTGATTCAAATCCAGGACTTTTCCCTAAGAACACAAGAGACTTTTCATTATGCCATACTACTCCCCCACTTGCTTGCACTGCCTTAATCAATTTCCTTTTTCCATTCTCCACACAGCACATAATTTATTTCTTGGAAAAAGCCTATCTTTTTTTTTGTCTCAACAAAAAAAGGGTGTCAGTAGCTTTTGCCTCAACATGAGATAGGTAAAAGATTGGCTTTATTGTCTAATTAAGTCCAAAATTAGAATTGACCATTCTGAGTAATTTCAGTTGCTTCATGCCAGAATGGAGCAATTCAAGTCAAGTTGCTTGGTGGACCAGGTCACAGTGAAGAGTGAAAGGAACTCCTGTCCTCTATCGCCTTCTGCCCCATAACTTGCATCCCCTGCTTAAATTCAAATTCAACTATTTATGGAGACTTGACTATATGTCAGACACAAACATATTCTTAAATATATAGGTGCATTACTTGGCTTTGCAGTCTCAAAGCAAACCTGTGAGATTAGCAGCAAGAGCACTTCCATCATCTAAATCTAAGGAAGCAAAACTCAGAAGGAAAGGAAATGCTGGAGACCACTCTGTTGCTAGAAACTCAGACAAGATTAAAATAGTCTTGCGTATAGACCACTTCCCACATCCACAACTGTCCCCATCATCGACATGCCTAATTTTTCTTACTCTTCCCACCAAAATCTTATTCCTCTTTCTGGTGACTAGCTCAGAGTCCTATCCACTTGCTACCCTCTACTCCAACCTCTAATTAATACATACACTTTCTTGGTCCTCCTACAGCAGAGGTTCTCAAAGTTTACTGTACTTGAAAATCACCATAAGCTAGTTCAGTTTCCTATACCCATTCCTAGATGCTCTGATTCAATAGGTCATGGTGCAGCCTTAGACTTTGCCAATGCTTCTGCTCTGGAGGCCAAACTTTGTGAACCAGTGAGGCTTGAGGTCTTATCTCTCTGCCTCTTTGCCACTGCAGGAGGCCTTCCTCCTCCTGATTTGTATTGGGCCTCTCCATCTTTCCCTCAGAATAACCAGAATTGCCAGAAGATATATTCTGACACCCTATGTTCAGCTTGGCTTCAGTGAAAAACCTCTATTCACACAGGCTTCCTCCTTATACTGAAAAGGAACAAGGAGTAGACCTGCTTAAGAGCTCTCAATAGGCAGGAGGAATGGTAGAAGTTCCAAGGGTTAGAGAATCAGATTTCTCCTAGATGTGGTTTTGAGCAAATTATGAACTCTCCATCTTTCTGATTCAAAATCTTCAAAATTGGCATTAAAATAGTTAATGACAAGGTAAAGACTAAAAAAAAGAGAGAGAGCATAACCTTTTCCTACTACAGTGCCTGATCCATAATAAGCTAATGCATATTCATTATCCCTTCTTTCTTCTCTTGAGTGTGCCCACTTCAGTATCTGCCTCCAGATGCTGTAACAGCAGTTCAATGCAGAGACAACTGCCAAGATGAGGAAGAATGATGGCAGATTCACATCTGTCACACTGAAGGCATTTTCAGAGGTTGTAAGTGTGGCTTCTGCTAGCTTTATCATATGTAGGTAGAGCAAGGGGAATTTGATTCTGCCTCTTTTCCTGGACATTTTAGAGGGACATAGGAGCCAGGACCTTCAAAATAAAGTAAGCTAGAGAAGTCAGGGACTTGCTCATTGCCTTTAGATCTCCTCCCAGAAATCACATGTGGGGACCTCAAACTGAGGGACATGCACCAGCTTAACCCCGAAACAAGGGCACTGAACCCAAGAATTCCTTAAGCCTTTTGTTTTCCTTTGAAAATATTCCCTTATCTTTTAAATCTCATAAATATGAATATTCTTGTAGTACATTTTTTCATTGTTGCAATCTTTTAAATTTTTGGACTGTACTGTTTTGTGGGATATTCATTTATTCTCTGCTCTCTTTGTCTTTCTCACATTTTTTATTATTTAATCTAACTTAATGCGATTTTTTGCAACAAAATACTGTCTACCTATTTAATTTTCATAGCAGTTTCTCTTATAATTTTAAATTTCATATAATGTAGGATAATTTCGGAGAAATTGTAAATTACAGAGAAAGAAAATGAGTGATAAAAAAAAATACTCTTACTTATCCAAAGATAATCATATAGCATCTACTTGTATATACTTCCAGACTATCCCCCTACCAAATTATTCCTTAGTTTGGTTACTTTTATCTTTTTGAATAATGTATTTATTGTTTGCTTTGTTATTTTCTAATTCTCTGGTTTTGTTTTCTCACCTTTGACCTCTTTGTTTTATTGTCTATGTTATATTTTGATTTTCCTTGGCCTCACAGATTTTTACCCCTCAATTTGTTTTCTTTTGCTACTCATGTACATTCTAGTTTTTAAATAGTTTTTGTTGTTATTTTGTTTTTCATATACTTTACTTGCTATTGTTTATTGCTATTATCTTTTATTCTTTAATTATTTTTGTTCTAAATTTATGAATGACTCATAGAGACCCCCCAAACAGGAGTCATCAAGGACTCATTCTACAATAGTCCTTCAAGATCCTCATATCTTCCCCTCACTGTTGAATTCCCTTAAATTTACTTGGAGTAAGAAAACTAATAGGTTGAAACCTTTCCCAGGATTATAATAAGTTTACCAGGATAGACAGCATTCTTGTGCCATTGGAACAGTATGGTTTTCTTCTACCAAATTCCCTTTAATCCCATATAATGGGAGTGATAGACCCAAAAGCTATAGCATATATAATCACAGACTTTCAGAAAGGATGGGTTCCTCCACAGCAGGATGCAGAGGGGGAAGCTCCATTCAGGAGTAACTCTTACATTAAAACTCTTCTGATTTTAACAAAAGCCGGAAGACATTGTACTTTCTAGTAACACTCCATGAACAGAGCTATTATCACAGACTCCATAATAAAGGTTACTGCCTCTAACCTATTATCACCGATACTATTCATTATTCATTTTACGAGGGTCCCCAGAGACCCTTCTCAGTGTTTGAGTTGCCTCAACTCCAACCCTTTATTAAGAAGACCAAAAACTTAACATCGAGGCCAATATACCTTGCAGGGCTTAGGGTCTGCAACAATAAGTGGTTGACTTGGGTTTTTTGTCATAAATCTGTTTTTTCACCCCAAAAGCCTTTAAGGTCAACATAGAGAAGTAGATCAAACATCTTTTTCTACCCTAAAATTAGGGACCTATTGGATTGAGTCCCTGAAAACTAGTCTGGTTAATCTAGTCTGAAGCTGCTGATTGCTTCTTTTACTTTCTATACTGCATATCCCCCAGTTAGTGCCCTATTCAGAAAGAAACGCACTCTTTCAAATGGGATTTTCTAATTGAGAGACACCCCATCCACCAACCAGATCTCTACCACCATAGTCTCCTCCGCCATGCTCTGTTCTGATAAGGACTTAGGTCTCAAATGTGCCTCAAAAAAATCAGTCTCCACTCTCTCCAGTTTGCATTAATTAATTAATTATCCTTAACTATTTTGCTCTTCACTAAGTATCACTTTTATGTTAGTCTACAAGTCTAAGAGGCCCGAAAATTCTCATATTAAAAGCAACATAAACATTCCATACTTTTACTAGCAAATTAGACTGCTAATTTCAGGTTAAGTGATACAATTAACAACTACCTAAAAGATGTGTCATCCCAAACTCACCTGTTTTTTGGACAGTCCCTTCCTAATGAACAACATTCCATTTATGGAATGTGGCTAAAGAAAATTCTAAATGTAAAGATCCAAAACTGACAACTTTTCAGCTATAGTAAGAGGAAAATATCAATAGCAAAGAAAAAAGGATCCTCAGGGAAATGAGAATAGACAGATCTTCCAATCTCAGATCCTATTAGGAGACTAACACTGAACTCCTAGACTCATTGAGTGAGGATCTCTTCCTTCTCAATTTGATTCTTTTTTTCTCTAATAAGATGCACAGACTATGCTTTGATGTTCATATTCAACTGGGTGCCAAGAATTCTGGCTGATTTATTTGAAAACTTCCCAAATTTTTCACTGACAGATGTGGATAAGAATTTTTCCTGTAGTTCATGAAATCATAAACCATGACTTACTGTTCAGTCCTCTTGTTTTACAGATGAGAAAACTAAACTGCAAAAAAAAGTTAAATGAGTTTTCCAGCCCCACAGGGTTAAGAGAAGAATGAACCCAAGAATCCAGACCTCCATAATTTCAGGTCAGAGATTTCCCCGCTGTAGACACAACTCTTTCTGCTTGCATTTAGCATTCCTACTTCCTACTTTAGCATTTACCACCTACCTACCCTGGACAGACAGAGTGCCAGGTACTGCCTGAATTTTGCCAAATGCAGCCATCACTTCCTTGCCAGTGTACACAGCTCAAGCTTCACAACAGCTTGTGTGATTAAAGTTGAGACATCTTCTGTGACAAATATAGAAAGAGCCACCTACTTCCTATTAAAGAAACAAGACAACACAGGAAAAGATTCTCCCATACTATTGCATGTATTTCTATCAGTCAGGTAAGGAGCTACTTACAAGTCTATCTCTTGAAGACAGCACCTCTGCCTTCATTCAACACCTCTACAATTATTTATATTTCCATCTTAGGCATTGCTGTATCTCCAAAACCAAAGATTACCTCACACATTATTAAGATCATAATATGTGTGTCCTTTACATCACATATTTTCTCTGTAGGGAGGCAAACGAGCTGCTAACAAATTCCTTGTATGTGGCCAGATTATTTATCATTATTAACTGGGATACTAGAGTCCATTAGCCACCTGCCTCTCAGAGCAGTAGCTCATCCCCAGTCATCTTAGAGATTACACAGAAATCAATCAATAACTGATTATATGAAAATGCTGCCAGCAACTCTTTATAACTTCCTTCCTAGTACCTAAGGAAGTTCATATTGGAAGTCATGGCCCTTCACAGGATGACTCCAGCCAACATCACTGACCTGATGTCTGAGCCACCCTTCCCTACACCTCTCCCTCCTCCAAATGCTATGTTCATTTATGGCATTTCCTTTGCAAAGTGCTGTTCTCTCTACCCAT
Source organism: Scalopus aquaticus (assembly GCA_004024925.1). Classification (NCBI taxonomy): domain Eukaryota; kingdom Metazoa; phylum Chordata; class Mammalia; order Eulipotyphla; family Talpidae; genus Scalopus; species Scalopus aquaticus. The sequence goes on from PVIJ01007519.1 coordinate 19,078, forward strand.
GATGGTCTTACTTCATCTGGTCAACCAGTCAAACCATGTTTAAATATCTTCTCCTTCATACATAGTTTATGCTCTCTTCTCTGAGTTCTCATACAGTTTCTGTAATATTATTTATTTATAAGATTTGTCTCTGAGGATATTAATTCTTAGCAAGGTCAGAGGCCAGTGAATTAGTTATCATACCACATCTGTGGGACTCAGAAAAGCATATCAACCTGAAAAGTTGATAACTTTATTATCCCATCTTCAACTTAGGTGGAGACACCATATGTATTCATTCACTCAACTGATATTCATCAGGCACCTAACAAGTGCCACGTAATTTCGGGTGTTGGGGATATAGAAGTGAGCCAGGGGCTCTTGACCTAACACAGAAAATAGCAAAGAGCATTAGAGGAGAATTTCAGTGGCAAAACACTAGCATAGCGCCTCCCTGGTGGCACAGAGGTTAAGCGCTGCGCTGTGGAGCTGTCGGCAGAGACCACGCGAGTTCAACGCCTGGCCGGGGAGATTCCCACATGGCGCAGCAGACCTCTCCTGCCTTGCCCTCTGCTCCCCTCGGCAGTGTATGTCCCTTGATCTGCCTGTTCTGCTCCCCACTCTGTCTCTGGTGAACCCTCACGCCACCCCACACATCTGGCCAGTACCCCAGCTTGTATGCATAAATAAATAAATCTTAAAAAAAAAAAAAAAACTAGCATAGTGAGTTAGGTCTTAGCTCTATAACTCTGTCAGAAATTTTGTGGAAAGTTTGCCAGGAAATAAGTTTAGAATTGAAAAAGAGGGCCTCCCTGGTGGCGCAGTGGTTAAGCGCTGCGCTGTGGAGCTGTCGACAGCTCGCGATGCGAGTTCGAGGTCTGGCCGGGGAGAATCCCACATGGTGCGGCAGACCTCTCCTGCCTCACCCACTGCTCCCCTCAGCAGTATATTTCTGATCTGCCTGTTCTGCTCCCCACTCTGTCTCTGGTGAACCCTCTCGCCGCCCCACACCTCTGGTCTGTACCCCAGCTTGTATGTATAAATAAATAAATCTTTAAAAATAAATAAATAAATAAATAAATAAATAAATAAAAAGAAGGTATTGGTTTAAAAAAAAGAATTGAAAAAGAAAAAACAAAACTAATTTTAGTCAAGAAAATATTATACTCTCATTCTCTAACTCATTCTCAACTCTCATTCTCAAACTCTGTCCCAGTTGGCTAAGTGACATACATCACAGTTACAGTTGAGGGAGTGATTGTTAAAGAATTGTTCACTGTTTCACAAGATTTTTTTTTTCTGTACTCTTTGTAAGCATTTGCCTTTGAAGCTTCCTGCTGTGAGACCTTTATGTTATTCAGGAGAGTATCAGGCCAGTGACTTCTAAAGCCAGGATGAAAAACACTAAGAGTTTTATAGCATTTCTGAGCATTGATTCCCTTAATGACCCAACAATAAGCTTTGTGTGAAAGAGATCACATTCAAAACACAGCAACGCTTTTCGAAGCACCAGACAGATCTTGAGTGTGATGTACTAACTAACTTGAAAATTGGTGAAAGACTTTGAAGTGAATTCTGAGCACAGCACATGGATGCCAAATGTCATCCCCTGACAGCTTCCAGAAGCAGTGCCAAAAGGAGACCTTCACCTAACTAGAACCTCCACCTATAAAACCCAACACAGTCCTATTTGGAGAATTTATCTCCATCTCCTGCTGGCCAAAGGGGCACATCATTCACCAAATGCAGAGTTTCCATTTGAAAGGTATGAATATGAAAGTCAAATCAGATAGCTCACCAAAGGTTTTCTTCTAGTTTATATTTCCATGCCCGCATTTCTTAAAGTTCAGATGATCAGGACAAGGAATGGAAGATAGTCATTTATTTTCCAAGCACTAGTTTCAGTATTTTCAGTTTAATAGAATTTTTAAAGGTAATGAAGATTTGCCCAATCACAAATGCAAATGGTATGCTTTTTTACTGTACTTATAATATTAATCATTAAGAAAGAATAACTAGGATGACTACATAAAATAGAAGTTGCCTATTGAATACCAATGCTTTGCCTTTTATTTTATTTTAGGCTTGTTTCACTCAGTATGATCCCCTCTAATTCCATCCATGCCGCTGCAAATTGCATGTGTTTATCTTCTTTGAATGACGAATAGTATTCCATTGTGTCTATACCACATCTTCTTGATCCAATCATCTATTTTTGGACATCTGGGTTGCTTCCATACCTTTGCTATTGTGAACAGTGCCGCAATGAACATACGGGTGCATGTATCCTTTCGGATTAGTGTTTTTGTGTTCTTTGGGTAGACAGGCTGTTTTTATTTAAATGAAACACTGTTACATATTTTCACTCATATATTTGATAACTGAATATAGAAACCCAAACTAACTGAAGTTTTTAAAGCTTATCTCACAAAGTCTCTGATCATTGATTCAGAAATTGCTGAGAGTTTTGCTCATATTTGGAATATTTGGGACCACTCCAAATAAGATGATTTATTTTTTAAGTGTTCTGGCCTGCCACTCTTCTTTTTTAATAATAATGCACATTTGTTGACCACTTTATAACTTACAAAGTAATTTTTTTCTCCAGTTATGTTTATTGAGGTAAAGTTGGCTTAGGTTATTTTGTTTGAAGGGTTATAGGTTCAAACCTCTACAAATGTACCCTTTGATGCCAAGTCCACCACCAGTGTCCCAATAATCATCCACCATGCTCCACGGAGCCCCCTTCTTTCCCCTTTCCCACCCTGACACCCTCCCTTCTGTCTACCTCAGTTTTGCAGTCAATCAATGATGTGTTAATTGGTTTGGTTTTGCCAGACTCTTTGTTTGTTTCTCTACATTCCCCATGTAAGTGATGCCATCCAATATTTGTCTTTCTCATTTTGACTTATTTACAAAGTAGTTTGACATACATTGTTTCTTCCTCTAGGCTATAGAGACCAAGTTATCTTCTACCCCATGGCTGGTGCTAACGAAAATATTTTTTTACATAAGGAATCATTTCATTCAAATAGGCTTGCCTGGTATAAATATCCTCCTCCTAGAAATGAAGAAACTGAGAGTCAGAAAAGTTAAATAACATGAACACAGAAGTAAAATTAGTGGCCAGGCTGGTACCAGAGCTAAGCGTTCAAATCCCAAACCCATTTCTCTTTCTATTGACTGTATCAAGTCATCTTCAATACACTGTTTTTGAAAGTAGTTGCTAATCCACAAACTGCTAAGGTTTTTGTGGCTTCAATTGACCCATGTGATACCTTGGGCTTTCTCATTCTATCTGTAAGAGAACTGAGACTCAGTCACATCCTAGGAGCAGAGCTAGAACTAGAGTTAAGATCTTCAGATTCTATGTCAAGGACCTTCTCTCTGCTGTGTCTTGCAGGGCATCTCTCTCTTGCCCACACTAAGTGTCCAATGGGTGGGCAGCGCGCCAGGCTCTTTAGAGACATACAGGAGGAATGGCATGGCCTCTGCCTTCCAAGGACTCATCTTCCTGTGGCAGGTTCAGACACATGCACAGGTGATCGTATGACAGACCTGATCATGACAAACACAAAAAGGAACACAAAGAAGACAGAGGGCTCTGGCAGCCCAATGAGAAACTAAGACAATTAGGGTCACAAGGCACAATCTTGATTCAGACTCCAATTTATTTACTGCCTCATCATGGATAAGACACCTTCTTTTGGTATCTTATCTTTGGTGGGGGGATGCATAGTGTTTTTGGCAGAAGGATGCATTTTACATAATCCAGTTTTTTTTTTAAATCTATCCTTTCTAGTTTAAATTTTTAAAAATTAAAATTTATTTTCCAATGTTTAATCAGACCTGCTTTCTTACAGTTCTCCTGTCCCTTATTAAGAGAACCCTGGCCTTATTCAGAGGCAATGGGCCACATTCACTGTATGATTCCTGTTTGTCAAAGAGGTAGATCTCTGCAGGGTTAAGCACTCAAGTTGCACTGGTGCTTTTAAAAAATACTGATGACTTGTCCCCTTCCAGATCAATTATGTCAAAACCTCTGTCCACTTTTTTGTCAGCAGAATTAGACGCTGGGTTCAAATATTTTAATAATGGTAAATTTTATTGCTATAACTTCTTTATAATGAATTAAGGCATTCAGTGTTCTCTATCAAGAGTCAATGAACAATTATCTGTGGAGGATTTCTCATTTAATGTCAAATAACCTAAAATATCCTCACAACTTTCTAGGTAAATAAACTGTGTTCAAAAATCAATGAACACTAAAAATTAAAGTCACCTTTTTTCTTGCAGGAGGAATTAGTGAAAAATAATAAAAGAGAAGTTGGTATACTTTAATAATTATTTTTAATGAAAGAAAACATGCAATAGTCTGATGAAAACTGAATTTTTAAACAGTTATTAATATAAGCTATTAAGGTGACATATATTTTTATAAAATATATAATTGGGGATAAGTGCAGTGGCTACTTTTTAAAATATGTTTTTCTTAGGTTAATGGCACTACTTCCTAAAAGGGAGGAACATTGGATTTTGAAACAGACCATTCTGTCACTAAATTACTTTGATAATTTCGATGGTCTGAATTTGTAAATGACATGAAACAGCTACTACAAGAACAAAATTGTCTGATTCTTGTTACTTTGTGGTTACTCCATTTCAGTGACAAAGGCAGTTCCTAGAAGTCACTAAGAATCATGTATGAACACATTAAAATTTTTTCCACCATGAAGAACAGATCAAAAGGACCCCCTGAAGCCATGTCTGTCCTTTATTTCTGCTAGCATAATTACTAATCTATTTGGTGAAATAATGGTATTTTGCTTTTTTCTGTCTAAAATGCCAGCAGAAGGCTAGAATAGCTCAGTGACTTTGGTCACAATAAAAACTTAAAATTAAGGGTGACATACAGATCTCACGGTATGGTAGAAACAAAAAAAAGGGGGACTAGGAGCTAGCTCATTAATGTGTAAGCTTAGAGCAAGTTGCAAATAATTTTGCTGGGCTGCAGTATCTGTAAATAGTGAAATAAATATGTGGTCTGGGGGGAAATTGCTAAATCTTTTTAAAAATTTAGTTTCTCACTCTGACACCTATTCTGTTTTATCAGAATTCTACTGACATATCAACATTCTTTATTTACATGCATTCTCACTAAATTTTAGGAACTCCCTATGCAGAAAAAAAAGAGCAGTAGGGAAAAAATTTCACCAGCAGGTACATTCATAGCATTACACGTGGAAGTAGCCATGGACCTCAAGCTCCACACAAGAGATGCTGTGATAACCTGGCCTGTTGCTCAAAACATCTATACGTGAATCCCATGGGTTGTTTGACAACATACAAATTCCTGAGTTTTCTCCACACTAATGGGATCACAATCTTTGCAGGTAGAAACCAGAAAGCTGTATTTAACTCACTCTTCGGGCAATTTGTAGGCACTGGAAAATTTGAGAACCAATGGAGTAAAACAAGATGAAAAGTTGTTATTGCCTCCAGTCCTTTCAAGAAAAATAAAGTCTTACTCTTGACTCCCAGTAGCTAATTTTGATGTACATCTTAGGCATTCATTTTCCTTTTCAGATAGAAAACACTGTGGGGTGGAGACATGGTGCATTGGAGACTTAAAAGCAGAGTCTGGGAGACAGTTGAACTCATTACTGCTAATCACTCTGAGAGGAAGCACAGTCACCAAATTGCATGCTAAATACCTGCAGGTCCGTGGGAGCCATTCAATTGAGACATGCTTTACGTAAAAATTGGATAATTACAGAGTGCATGTTCAAATAAATTTGAGGATGTGTGAGGTACTAAGAAATATACAGGGTGCTAAAAGGCTGTGTACAGAATCGTTTGTTGTTGCTAATATGAGAGAAGCACTCTTTTGAAGTCTGAAGTCTTGAATGTAGTTTTAATGCTGCTTTAATGGAAGTAGCATCTTTGATTTACTGATTTGTTTAATCTAGTAAGTTTTTTATTGGAAATAGTTTATGACATATAATATAGGTTCTCTTTTTTTTTTAACTTTTTGCACAGAAGAAATGGGGTGTAGGTCAGAAGTATGGGAGGTGAGAGGAGTAACCAGAAAGAGCGGGGAGCAGAACAGGTGGATCTACCGAAATTCACTGCTGAGGGGAGCAGCAGGTGAGACAGGAGAGGTCTGCTGCGCCATGTGGGTCAATTGCCTGGCTGTAGAGTGAACTCAGCCCATAGTGGTGATAGCGCTGAGATATAACCCCTAGTCCACCTAATGTAGGACCCTAATGTAGGTTCTTAACAGAGACATGATGGGGACAGAGAGAATCACTACTCACCAAATGACCTTAAATATATATTAATTAATTAACCTTTTAGCAACAATCCGAACCAGTCCCCATCCTGCAATATTCAGAGGTACCAATTCCGCAATGTTGTGACATTGTAGCTGATTAGATTTTGTTTTGTTTTGTTTTGTTTTTGATGCCAGAGACAACTATTTTTTCTTCTCTAAATCTTTGATACAGAAGCAGAGAATAATAATGAGTGCCTATTACCAAGTGCTTTTAAAAATTTGTTCAACTAGCTAAAATAACAAATAACTAAAATAACTTTCAGTCCCTAATAATTTTTCCTAGAGTTTGCAGCAAAGAATATCTGAGTAACAAGTAGTCCATATACCATATACTTCACATCCTCATTGTCTGAAATAAGGAAATCCAGCCTGTTACCAAAACATGCACAAACATTCTTTGATGACTTCCCAACAGAATACAGAGAGACTTTATAGATACGGCATAATTTTTATACAAGTCCAAGTAGTTTAAGGATGAACTATAAGAAACACAACAGCAAGAAAAGTCATTCATACATTCAGTGAATTTTTTTTGCTTAACTATTTCTCTAAAGCTTGGGATACTTCAGTGAAAAACAAAAAAGTCAAAAATTGTGCCTCCACTCTCATTGTGCAAGACAAGCAATAAAAATAATAAAAAGCAAATTATACAGTATGAAGATATCCATTAGAAAAAACAGAGCAGAGTAAAAGGCTTGGGATTGAGGGGGATGGGTAAGCAAGTTACAAATTAAATCAGATTTCCCTGGGTAGTCCTGAATGAGAATGTGAAGATTTAAGCATAGACTTGAAAGAGATGAGATGATTACATAGCAGATATTTATGGAAAACATAGGGAAAAGTTAAGGCAAAGGCCCTAAATGTGGGATCAGTCCTGGTTGGTACATGGAATTATAGGAGCCAACATAGAAGGGGGAGAAAGTGAGGGAGATAATGGGACATTAGATCAAAGAGTAATGGGGAAGAAGTGGCAGTCTGTATGGGATCTTATAGTCCATTGCAAATACCTGGCTTATCCTTTGAGAGAAATGGGAAGTAAAACGTTATGCACAGCTATAATAGAAGTATACAAACCCAAGGCCCTAAAACAGTACAACCTGGAGTTTAGATACATGAATTTTAGAGTCACATAGACTTGGGTTTGAAATTTTGTTCCATCATTTACCAGGTATAAAAATTATTCAATTTTTTCATCTCTAGAAAGGAATAATTCCTGCTCCACGCGGTGGTTATAATTATTGATTTAGTAAAGCTAGTAAATTCAAGACACTTTATTTTTCAAGATGCTGGCAAGGAGGTATTTCCAGGCTTTCTTCTTTTAAAAATCATTTCCAAGCAACATAACAAGAGAAATTTGTACCACAATATAAAGGCCAAAAGTAGTTGGAAAAATGGTGAATGACTAAAAGGGAGGAAAGACATTGTACCTAAGAATCTATAAAAGGAGATTTCCCACTTTCACGATCACCCATCCTATTTAATTGTATCTCCTTATCCATGTCCATTCTTAGATATTAAGAAACATTCACTATGCAAAACCTATTAGTCTTACCTCAGGCATCATTATATATTAATCCTATATTTACTTTTTGAATTGACAGATATCTATGGCCTCAAATATACCTAGACTATGTCTTCCACTCATTATTCTGTGAAAATCCAGCCAATTATGCCATCTTTATCTTAATCTTTAAGACATCCAGCTTTGAAGTTTATATTTCTTGGTCAGAGATCATAAAGAACCCCCTTTTGCCCACAGAGACCTACACTCCTTAAGAGGGTACCTTAGTATCACTCCAATGATACTTATGGGAATTCTTTGCCAACCATATTATTTCTTCTTTGAATATGCCTGCATCAATTCCTTATTCTGTATTTGTCTTTCTATTAATAATTCCCTCATCAACCTTTTTTCCACTTATCAAAGCTATACTCTTCCTTCAAGACCCAAATAATATTTTACATCTTCTACCACCACTTTCTCAGCAAACCAATCCTCAATAGTCACTCCATCTCCAGAACCTCATAGCACTCTTATCTCAGCCATTCATTTATACTCAGCACACACCACTTTCTATTTCTATTACTCTTTATCTTTCTATACAATTTCCTGACTCCCCAGTTTCACTATAAATCCCTGAAAGGTTTCCAAATTGGAGAATCTTACAAACTACTCCTGAAACTACCATTTTTGCCAACAAACCAAGAAACCAAACATGGTTCAAAGGTACAGAAGTTTCATAAGACTTCTAAAATTTTCTTTCAAGCAGAAGGAGTTAGTAGGTTTTTGCCTATTTTAAATGTTAACTATGAATGGGACCAAAAGGGACAAACCTAAGAAAATGTGATTTGAGAACATAGAGGATCAAAAAATTGCGACCCTGAAATATGGGATTGTCCATATGTGTTTATGTCATACGAGGGGTTTCGAAGGTCAGGTATGAGTCACTCTTTTGTGAAATATATTTATAGGCATAAAGGAAAAGATTTCTCCCTTAAGGGCCTCTGCCTCACTGCACTATAAAGACCTAATCTCTCTTTTCAAAGAAGGCAGCAGAACTTAAATCTGCATACATTTTTTTTCTATACCTTACTTCACAAACACCCTAATTGACCTCTGCTCCCCATCAACCTCCTTTATCTTACTTAAGCTATTTAAGATGGCATCTGAAATCATATGAGTGAAAGTCTTGCCACGTCTCTCCAAGTATACAGGCAGTTTACATGTGATTATTAAACTTCTTTTTGGCATTTTCTCTTACTAATCTATCTGGTATTTTTTTCTCTTACTAATCTAGCTGATATTTGTTTGATTAACAGTCACCCTACAAGAATCATGAGAAGTAAAAGATGATCTCCTTTGTGACAACAAAGATTAAGCAAGTACACTGAGAACAACTTTCTGACTGAGTAACTGAAAAGCACATTATCAAAGTAAAACAAATTTTCTTCAAAATTTCTTGAGTTTTTAAAAATAAGGATGGATTCAGTTTCAGAAATTTATAGAATGTTCCTCCTCCCTCATAACTTATGGCCATTATCAACAGGGATCCAGGATACTAACAGTGGAGAGCTGAAAGGGAACTAAATGCAGATTTTCTCTAGGAGGAATATTTAGTGGAGATTGGAGTCAAGAGAAGAAATAAAATCAAACACTTTAGAAGAATTTGAAGCTTCTGCCTCCTTCAGCTACAATGAACATTAAATATAACCCATAACCTATAAAACCAGAATACAAGGAGAAGAGATAATACAACAGATGAACATTTGAAATAATAATGGCTGAGCATTTTCAAAAATTATTGACAGACATAAAACAATAGATACAGAATATTCAGATAACACCAAGCAGGCTAAATATCTAAATAAGTAAATAACTTAGGTAGGGCATTACTTATTCAAATTGTAGACAATCAAAGACAAAGAGGAAATCTTGAAAGATGCTGGAAGTTAAAAAAAAACGCCAATTTATACAGTAACAAGAGTAAGAATCACTGTAGAAGCCACATAAATGTTGAAAGGTAAAGAAGAAAAATAAACTAAATAATTTAGGTAAGAGAAGATTTATGGACAACACAGAGTATAATACTCAAATATTTAGAGATACTTTGCCAAAGAAGAATCAGGCTTCTTCTTTATTGTTCCTGAAGACAAAAATGGTACACATAAGTAAGCTAGAGGAAAGTACATTTTGATTAATAAAAAGATAAATTGCCCAGGGATTAGTTATTCAGCTACAAACAAAGATGGATTGTTTGATCACCCCCAATAGCAGGATTTTTCAAGCACAGGCTAGAGGATGAATGAGAATGATATTGTAAAGTGTATCCTGAATTGGCCCAGTGAAGAAGAGGAGTGGGGAATAAAAGCCTTTAAAATCTAGATCTTTACAATTCCCTGATCCTACCATTTGAGTAAACTTCAATGTTAGAAAATTCTACTTCACTGGAAAAATCTTGTGTTGCATAAATCCCATGAAATTTGGAGTTTCTCATCATGTGTAAAGATGGTAGTGAAGCAACTGAATTTTAAATACACTTTAATATATTTCAGGTTTGGATTGCTTGGCTGAAGGCATCTAAATATGATTCTGGCTTATGTGTGACATTTTTGGAAGAGCATCAGGGAAATCATAGACTTGAATGAAGGCTGGAAAACTAGGCCTGGCAATAGGCATCCTCAGGGGAGTTTCAGAGGGCTAGAAAATAGGAACCTTGGCTACAGCCTCATAACAAAGAGAATGAAGTCAGTTTTCCCCACTCTGATGAACATACTCCAACTATTGTTTATTTTCAGCCTCCTCAAGATCCAAAGCCTCAATAAGCAGTGTTTGGCTGTGCTCAGCTGCTGGACACACACTGTGTCAGGGAGATGGACAGCCTAGACTCCAGGGCTTCTGACTTTTATTGGGATGCAGTCCCTGGCTTTCTCACTGTAATAGTCAGAGTCTCTCAGGAACACAGAAGCCACACTGGCTATTTTAGCAGAGATTTTAATAAAAACAATTGAAGAACTGAAAGATTAACTGGGAATGCTAAAGAAACATAGAGGTAAAAGCTGCAAGAAGCATTTACCATGCCAGGGCTGCCAGAACAAAAGAAGAGATTGGATTATCAAAATCCAGAAGCTAGGAGAAATTCTCCATTGTCAAAATCCAAACTCTAAGAAACAGCAGTCTAGCTGTTGCTGGTCTCTTAATGGTACAACACAAAAACTTGCAAGTCAGGATTGAAAATTTTGAGGAGGGATAGTGTGCTGGGCTCCTGCTGGTATGTCTAAACCTGTTTCTGGAAGTGAATCAAGATACTGAACACTTCCTGGGAACAATTTGCAGCAGCAAGAGTAGGGCACCATTAAGGGGCACTGAAGAAAGGATCAAGTAATAGGAAGGAGCAAGTCCCTTCTCTCTACTCCTACTTTCTAGACTCCCTCCACTACGCCCCTAAAAGTAGCAAATCAGCTAGGAAAGGAGACATATTAAGTTGCATCATCCCAGCCCCAATATCACAAAGTCAGATATAGATGGGTGGATGAGACAATTGCTTAATCACTGGTACATCATTCTATCATGATCAACACAATGACTGAGATAATAGTACACCAGAAATTGGGTTGCCAGTAAAGAGGCGAGTGATTGCTGAGAAGACAAAACATGGGAACTCTGGAAGACTGGGAATAAATATCTGTCAAGGAATAGATAACACACTTTCTTAAAAGGCACCAAAATTTTTTTGGTTTTCTAATTTTTTTTTAAAGATTTATTTATTTATGCATACAAGTTGGGTTACAGGCCAGAGGCGTGGGGCGGCGAGAGGGTTCACCAGAGACAGAGTGGGGAGCAGAACAGGCAGATCAGAAATACACTGCTGAGGGGAGCAGCGGGGGAGGCAGGCGAGGTCTGCCGCAACATGTGGGAATCTCCCTGGCCGAGCGTTGAACTTGCGTCACCGCTGCCGACAGCTCCACAGCGCAGCGCTCAACCGCTGCGCCACCGGGGAGGCCCCTGAAAAAACCTTTTAAATTAGAAAACCAGGGCCTCCCCGGTGGCGCAGCGGTTAAGCGCTGCGCTGTGGAGCTGTCGGCAGCGGCGACGTGAGTTCGACGCCCGGCCGGGGAGGGTCCCACATGGCGCGGCGGGCCTCTCCTGCCTCACCCACACTGCTCCCCTCAGCAGTGTATTTCTGATCTGCCTGTTCTGCTACCCGCTCCGTCTCTGGTGAGCCCTCTCGCCGCCCCACGCCTCTGACCTGTACCCCAGCTTGTATGTATAAAAAAAAAATAAATAAATCTTTAAAAGGTTTTTTCAGTTATGACTCTTAGGGAAGTTAAAAAATGATACAATATTTTACCCACTCAATATACAGCTCAAAGTATATGGAGAGAACAAACATCAAATCACAGAGTTAATGGAATTGAGTTAATTCCTAAGTAAGTAGTGACAGGCATTTTGCAAGGCACCTCAGCAGAAAGTACAGTCTCCTTAGAAATAGGCATTGAAACTCTGTTCTAAACAAAAATGTGGGCTTGGAACAATTACAGGCAGGGTAGAAGAATTCTCTGCAATTCTAAGAAAGAAACATTATGAAGATTTACTGTGATGTTCATTTCACAACATATACAAAGATCAAATCACTTTCTCTGTTGTATTCCTAAAACTAACATAATATTGCCTGTAAATTATACTTTGATTTAAAAAAAAAAGATTCTCTACATTTAAAGTTAAAGACTCTGATAAAGGACCCAGAAACTTCAAGGCAGATGTGAAATGAGAAATGGGGGATCATGAAGAAGTCAATAGACAACAGAGACAACCAAATCTAAAGAATACAGAGATACTTCCCTTACACCGGGAAAAGAGTTCTACCCATCATGATAGGGGAGGATTTCAAAGTTAATATCAAAACCCCACAGGATATCTCTGCTTGTTGCTTAGACTTATCTAAGCTAACTGTATAGCAGTGGCACCCAAACTAGTACTTGAGATAGATAGATAGATAGATAGATAGATAGATAGATAGATAGATAGATAGATATGTATGTATATGGTTTCAGGAGGATTATATAGCTCTAAGCTGTGCTCAATGAAAGAAAAAGTATTCTATTGTCTGTGTGGAGCTTCAGGATTCATGATAGCATATTACAGGGCCTGAGAGACTGAGAAGAGAAATGCTTGATTTTTACCCAGTGTTTCCTCAATTAATTTAAACCAAGAAGTCTGGTTTTAATAAGTATCTCCCTAAATGTTTTTTTTTTCTGAACATAATTTGCAATACATTGCTATATATTGTCTGTAAATAGCATATAATTCCCCATTTCATAGAATAAATTCATTTTCTTTTCATCCTTTGTTTTCTTAATAAAACCAAAATGTAAAACCCTTCTAGATGTCACTTTATAAAACTATTCAGATTTGTTAGGGCAAGATTCTAGGGCCAAGGCCAGCTAGCTAGGCAATGCCAATTTTAGCATGCTGCCTTATTTCATCCTAGGCACTTCTGGATGGGACCCACACAACCCAAGGGGAATATTTCCCTGTAGTGACATACAATAGTATTGATCATAGGCAGTTTGACTGCTCTTCTGGGTAGATTTCCACCATTATGGGGGAAAACACCACCTTGGGAAAAATAAGGATTTCTTGTCCCCTACCCTAAATATAATTTGGCTAAAGTCAGTAATCAACTTTTAAGAAGTTGAAAACCTACTGTTTTATTATTTAATGAAATAAACTCACCTCTTGTTAACAGCAATTCTAACATGTTCCAAGGTAAATTTTTACCTGATTATTCCAGGAAAGAAGGGTCTGACTCCACACAATCTAAAAGCAATCTATAAAAAGATCCCAAGTTTCTGAAAACTCCCAGACATGCTTTGTAATGGATAAAACACAAATGGTCACTTGCTCGCTCTCTGTCCATCTCTTGTTCCCTTCGCCATTCATATTCTGTCTGTCTGTCTGTCTACTCTCTGTTCCCTCCTCAAAAAACTTCCTGATTTATTCATCTCTCAGAACTTTTCTCTTGACTATTATCACTTTCTGTTAACAGGTTGGAAAGCAAACTTTACAATTTGGGCTAAAATGGAACAGGGCATCATTGGACTGAACTAAAGCAAAGAATTTTTAGTAAATATTAAATGGCAGAAAAGATTTTAAAAATTTTGAAAGTTCAATTATTTAAGAATGGCATATATCACCCTGTTTTTATTAAATGCTGATAAATTTGATAACAAAAAAGGATAAAATTTTGCCTTTTATGTAGGATTGTATTAAAATATATTCCATTTCCATGTTTTAAATTTCTAGATGCTGTCCCTAGCTTTACAAATCTTTGGAAAGCTGGGCCTCCCTGGTGGTGCAGCAGTTGAGCACTGTGCTGTGGAGCTGTTGGCAGCAGTGACATGAGTTCGATGCCTGGCCGGGGAGATTCCCACATGACATGGCAGACCTCTCCTGCCTCGCCCACTGCTCCCCTCAACAGTGTGTTTCTGTTGATCTACCTGTTCTGCTCCCTGCTCTGTCTCTGGTGAACCCTCTCGCCACCCCACATCTCTGGCCTGTACTCCAGCTTGTGTGCATAAATAAATAAATAAATCTTAAAAAAAAACAAATATTTGGAAAGCTGATGACCCTGTGTTTTCATGTCATGGGAGAAGTTTTATGTGTTATGATTTTATATCAGATATAATCAGATCTCTGCTATATATATTAAAGAGAGTTAATAAAATTAGAGTAACAAGCAATTAGTGCTATAATAGCAATTTACAGTCTATAAACTATTTTCACTGGTATTATTTCACTTGGTTTACAAATAGATTACAAGATAAGATAAGCAGTTACCATTATTTTATTATTATTCTGAGGTAACATTGGTTTACAACACTGTGTACAATTTAGGGGAAGAAGTTCACAACTCCTCAGGTGTATGTCACCAAAACCCTATCCACCATCAAAGCACCCATAGTCCATTGGGCGCCTTCTCTTCTTTACTTTTGCCTCCCTCTCTAGTAGCCTAAATTGAAGAAAGTACCACTATGTCATCTCCATTTTTCTCTGGAAGACATATATTAAGTGAGGTTACATGGCATATCCTGGAACACATAGGGACAAGAGGCAAGATGACCTAAATCTAGGACATCTAACTCCAGAATCTATGTTCCTTTCCCATTCAGTCACTATCCCACCTAAGGGTCTGTGACTGTCCAGGTTGTAACCAATTACTTTCACCAGCTCAGGAAATGAAGCCTTAACTAGACAGTAGGAAAAATGAGTCTTACGTCACTTTTAAGACATAAGAACTTTTTGTAAAGAATTTTATTACATTTTAAAAATTCTTAAAAACATTAAAATATTCCTTGTATAACAACCTATTAAATACATTCATTAAATTAATTTTATCTTTTAAAAATAACAAGCAATATAAATTATATCTTAGTAAGTTGACTAATATAAAAAACACAAATTTTAGATAACTATAAATATGTAATTATCACATAAATATGGAACTCTTTTGAGGCACTCCTTGATTTTTTCTTGGACTCTGATATTGCTGTCAATAGAGTGCTAATTTCCAAATCAGATCTTCTAAATTGTAGATATTATCAATTGTTCAAAAACATGATCTATTTTTTGCCATTTTACACACTACTAATTTAAGGTTTTAATAATCTTAAATGGAGGAAAGTCACAAAGTATACAGCAAAATGGTTCCAGCCATCATAACTTATTAATTCTCTAAGGCTTACAAATATTACCTAATTTCCATCAACTACAAAACCCTATGAAATATTGGGGCAAACTTACATTTTTGGGAGAGAGAGAATAACTTATTCTTCCATTTCCTCTACCTTTATGGACATGCTATTCATTCATTACTTTGACAAATATTTATTAATTTAACTATTAAAGATTCCATTGAAAAAGAAAAGTTTTTCAAGAGAAACAATGGAAATAGATTTACTAAGCATGTTCTATGTGTGGCATTAAAAATACATGTAAATGGCAATCTAGCAAAAAAAAAAAAAAAAGAACTGTCATGTAAATTTAGATGTAGAAACTACCTAAAGTAATTTTAAAACTCAGTTCAGACATGAAAGTTTAGAGACTATTACTTCTCAAATAGAAAAGAACATGGAAGCCATGTTTAGAGAAGGTGTGCAAATCTAGTCCTAGATAGGTATACCCTTGAAATTCAATAATCTCAATGCCCAGTATGTGACCCATAGGGCAAATCCAGTACAAATATAAGTAACAAACTAAGCACAGAGGGAAACTTCCTCAACACAATAAGAGCCATATAAAAAGTCCACATTTACATCATATTAAATGGTAAAAGACTGAAAACTTTGTCCTCTAAGAAGAGGAATAAAGCAAGCATGCCCACTCTAATCATACTATTCAACATAGTGCTGTATGTCCTAGCCAGAGCAATTAGAGGAGACGAATAAATAGTGTCGAAATTGGAAAAAGGAGCAAAATTATCTCTGTTAACAGGTATGATCTTAAACGCAGAAAACCCTAACAACTCAAAATTTAAAAAAAATGTTAAACTAATAAATAATTTCAGCAAAATTTAAGGATGAAAATCAACAAACAAAAATCAGTGGTGCTTCCAAAGTCTAAAAATGGCCAAAGTGAAATGAAATGAATTATTTAAAAGATATCATTTACCATAGGATCAAAAAGACAAAAAACTTAAGAATAAACTTAGTCAAAGATGTGAAAGACATTACACTTAAATCTTCAAAAATTTGTGTATTTTTTGCTAAATGAAATCAAAGAAAATACAAATAAAGGAAAGATATTCTATGCTCATAGATTAGAAGATAATAATGCTAAAATGTTCATACTTCTCAAAGCAATCTACAGATTCACTGCAATCCCTTCCAAAATCTCAATAGCTTTTTATTAAAGAAAAAAATCATCTTAAAACTCACATGAAATCTCAAGGAACCCAAAATAGCTGATCTTAGCAAACCAAATTCAACAATGCATTATAAGGATCATCACTATGATCAAGTATACTTTATTCCAACAGGTATTTGAAAAAATGTTCATCATCACTTATCACAATGAGAGAATAGCCCATATAAAAAAGACTAGAAACAAATTTAAAAAAATTAAATCTCCCCAAAAAACCCCCCAAAACAACAGGTGATTGGTTGATGAGAGTGTAGAGAAAAAGAAAACCTCATATACTTTGATGAGACTGTACACTAGACCAGTCTCTATGGAAAATAGTATGAAGGATTCTCAAAACATAGGAAATATATCTACCACATGATCCATCAATTTCTCTTCTAGGTATCTACCCGAAAAATGTAAGAACACTAATTCAAAGGTATATATACACCCCTATGTTCTTCGCAGCACTATTTACAATGGCAACAGGAGCAATCTAAAACACCAACAACAGAGAATAAAGAAGATATGCTATATACTCACAATGGAATACTACTTAGTTATCTGAAATGATGAAATCTTGCCATTTGCAATAACAAGGATAGAACTGGAGGTGGCTTGCTAAGCAAAATAAGACAGAAAACAAATACCAAATAATTTCACTTATGTGTCATATAAATAGCAAAGCAAATGACAGACACAAACAAATCCTTGAAATCTGACTGCAGAACTGAGGTTACCAGAACAGAGGGTGGGAGGTTGGCAGCAAAGGAGAAACAAGTACCAATGGACCATCGTAGAAGATTTTGGGGTTTTGTGGTGGCCATGTTGAGGTAACACATATTTGTAGAGGTATGAATCTACATACACCCCTAAAATATATATGGTATTGTAAGCCTACATTATCTCAATAAACATCATTACAAAAGAAGAGGAGCACACTTTCTGACTTCAAATATATACTACAAAGCAACAATCATTAAAATGTATGTTTCTCTTCCCTAAATAAGAGACATGCTGTGAGCAAAAGGGAGGAAAAGGGCTCAAAATGAGGGAGAGAAGAGCCCAAAGGACTATGGTTATGGTTCACAGGTGAACTGGTGGTGGGAATTTTATGGGAAATACACAATACTGTAAAAAATATAAATAAAAAAATATATTTAAAATATATGTTTCTGCCATAAAGACAGATATTGACACAAAGAACAGAACAGAAAGCAGAGAAACAAATGTTTGTATATATGACCAAATGATTTGCAATGAGGTTGTCAAGATTACACGATTACAAAAGAGAATCTCTTAAATGAGGTTGAGAAAACTAATTATTAACATGAAAAATAATGAAATTGGATGGATCCTTACCTTAACTCCTATATAAAAATTGATTCAGAATAGTTTATATTAACCACCACCTAAAGACCTAAAAGCATAAAACTCTTAAAAGAAAACATAGGGGGAAATTTTCATGACATTGGAATTGGCAATTATTTTTTAGATATGATATCAAAAGCACAGGAAACAAACATAGCAATAATACTAAATCAAACTTAGATACCCTTGTGCATTAAGGGAAACTATGAACTGAATGAAAAGACAACCTACAGAATTAAAGAAAATATTTGCAAGTCACGTATTTGATATGCGGTTAATATTCAAATATATAAGGACCTTCCATAATTCAATAACTACAAAAACACAAATAGCCAAATCAAAAAGGAAAAAGTGTTGAAATAGACAAATCTCCATGAAAATATATAAATGTCCTACAATCATATGAAATGATGCTCAGTAACACTAATCTAAAATGCATATCAAAACCACAATATCAACTCATACCTATTATAATGGTCACTATCAAAAGAAAAGAATTTAGTGATAGCAAGGTCCAGAAAAATTGGAACCCTTGTACAACACAAAATAGTGTAGCCATTTTGGAAAACAGTATAGCAAATTCTCAAAACGTTAAAAATAGAATTGCTATATGATCTAGTAATCTTACATTGGGGCATATATTCCAGAATGTTCAAAATAGGCTCTCAAAGTGGTATCTACATAAGCATGTTCATTATAGCATTATTCATAACTGCCAAAAGGTAGAAGCAAATGAAATGTCCACAGACAGGAATTGATAAAAAAAAAAGTGGTACACACACACACACACACACACACACACACTGAAATATTATGTAGTCTTTAAAAAGGAGGAAATTGTGACACATGTTACAACATGGATGAAACGCAAGAAAACCCTGCCAAGTGAAATAAATTGGCCCAAAAAAAGTCAATACTATATGATTTCACACTCATATGAAGCATCTAAACAAGTCAAAAATCATAGAAACAGAATAGAAAATTGGTTGCCAATGACTGGGGGAAGGGAGGGGAAGAATTAATGATTAACAGGAATAGAATTTCAGTGATGCAAGATGATTATAAAAAATTATAAGGAGCTGTTTCACAACAATGTATATATACTCAAAACTACTGAATTGTACATTTAGAAATGAGTAAATAAGTGATGGGTTTATAATGAACAGCATGGTCACTTTGACTAATAACACTGTATTGCATATCTGAAAGTTGCTAAAAGAATACAACTGAAAACTTCACCAGAAGAAAAAAGCTTGTAACTATGGTGACAGATGTTAACTAGACTTGTGGAAATCATTTTATCATAAAGAAAGTTATTGAATCATTACACTGAACACCTGAATCTAATATAATGTTATCAATTATATCTTAATAAAAAAAGAAAAATGGCTAAGGTAGTAAATTTGATATTGCATGGTTCTTAAAAATAGTGCAATTTAAGGTCATAGCAATTGGATGAAAAATAAAATTGGGTCTGAGGCTCACTTGAAAGAAACAGACAAAAGGAAACAAAAGCTAGCCAGGCAGTGAGCCACGTGACATGTCTCTATGAGATATTTGTAAGTCACCAGAAGCACCTTTGTTATTATTAGCACATAACAGGCTGTGTGTCCACGCAATGATTTCAACACCACAGGTTATGAAACCATTGAACACTAAGCACCCCAAGGAGAATTAACATGCTTTTAAAGGATATTATTTCTTGCTGTTTGTTTGTTTTTACCATGGATTGTAGAATTTTAAGATTTTCCTTGATGTCCTAGTCAGTAATAATTTTCTTAAAGAACAGAGAATCTCCTCAAGAAGATGAAAATTGGAAGAATACACTAAGAAATACAGAAATCTACAATAGGTACTCAATGCCCAGCAGGGTTTTGTCTTTTTTTTTAAAAGATTTATTTATTTATGCATACAAGCTGGGGTACAGGCCAGAGGCGTGGGATGGCAAGAAGGTTCGCCAGAGACAGAGTGGGGAGCAGAACAGGCAGATCAACGGAAATACACTGCTGAGGGGAGCGTCGAACTCACGTCACAGCTGCCTCACAGCTGCCGACAGCTCCACAGCAAAGCACTTAACTGCTGTGCCACCAGGGAGGGCCCCCAGCAGGATCTTAAAGAAGCTGCCCTAGAGCAAAGGCTCTTCGTTCCAAGTCTCTTGCCTATTATTATAGGTTAATGATGATGTAGAGCAGCTTAGAATTTAGACGCCAACTGTCTGAAGTTAGGTCTGCCTTTTAGTAACTCAGTCCCATCAATTTCATTATCTACAAGAGAAACTAACAAGGCAAATTATTTAAAAACAATATCCAGAAGGGAGTAATCTCAGTTAAACGGTTAGGGTATCTCCTTTACCTACATTTTCCTCTGCTAGTCTGCGCTTGATCCAACAAGATGCTGCCTTCTCTGTCTCCTTTCAGTTCAAAAGCATACTCAATACAAACCTGTGTCTCTCAGTTTGAATTCTTAGGCGAAAGAAATCGAGTCACTCCCCATCAGCGTCCTACACCATGTAAGGACCTCCCTTGCTATGGGTAGGGGAAGGAAAAAAACATGTCTAATACACAACTTCTCTAAAGTAAAAACTTAAGGACATTTGCAAAACAATCTGATGCCAGAATCCTTTTAGAATTTTATCATTTGTTTTCAGTAATTTACAATTACTTCATACCTAATGCAACAGCTATTTCTTTCAGTAAACACCTTTGCTGCAACTTTAGAAGAGAGATCAATATAGAGGAGAAAGAGCACAAGGGACTATGGTGATGGTTCATGGGTGAATCGGTGGTGGGAAACTTACGGGGTGATACGGTCCATTTATTCAGTTGTTAGTGTTTTCTTCCTAATCTTCGTATGGGAGTTGAACTCTGGTAATATCAAAAATAGTATCTCTATCAGTCTGTTCAATTCCAGTCTGACTCTTCTAATGAAATCATCCCAAAGAGAGAAAATCATTTGGATCTACATTTATTACACATTTTTCTATAACTAATATGTATGGTTTTAGCACATGGTTTGAATTTTGCTGATGCCACTCCTATCACACTATTTAAAAAAATTTTAAGTATAGAAATTGCTAGCTTTATTATGAGCTGATTGTACACTTTGTCACTTAGCTAATTCTTACTTCCGAAGCTTGATTTTATGAGTTTATCTTATATATTTTTACCACTTAACTCCCATTGAAAGTTGAGCTTCTGACTTACCAAAAAGAATCTGATCCTAAACTGGTTCTCAATGCCAAAAGTAAGCAACATTATGAAGCTGTACTCTAAGTCCTGGATTTACATGTATTCAATCTTAAACTCGAGTTATTAAAATATGTAATGTGCAGTACCTCATTCTCTGACACATGGTAAAATCCAAGTCCCAGATTCCCAATTAACACAGAAAGTGAAGGAGGAAAAGAATGAGAGAAATGGAAACAAGAGACAGCCTTCATTGAAAGCATTTGTGTAGCTGTCAATGTGACTTTACAAAAAAAAAAAATGACTTGAGCACATTGAATCACATAATACATATACAGGAAGTTTATCCCTTAGTTTACAGGCAATAACCTGACTAATATTTATTAAACCAGCCTCTTGGTAAGACTTGGCAATTTGAGAATATAGAGATCATAGTGCAAATACTCAGAACAAGTCCCCATGTCCTCCTCATGAATAAATTGCTTTTGCCTGGCATTCACAGTACTGGCTATGATTATTTTGAATTTTAAGTTATCCTAATAGGATTTCTTCCACCTGCCCTTGAATATCTTCCACTTACATTCATATCAAACTTCCAAATCAAGCCAACTTCACCTAGAAGACTTCTCCCTGTCCTAAACTGAATTAATAGATTTGAGGTGACAATAAATCCTGACTTTCCCAAGATGGAGAAAATCAATGAGAAAATTAAATGCATAATATTCCTTTTAAAATTGTGACACTCTTCAAATATAAGGTATTTTTAGTATATAATAAACCTGCAGGCTGACAAGAGTTAGTAATTATGCACTTCTGCACTGAGGGAGGGCCTCAGTTTCAAACTGTGAACAAGCCTCGTTTTACCTGGGGATAACATTGGGTTTCAGCTCCTTATTGAGTCTTGAGCCCAGACTATGAGGTAATAGTCTGATCTTCATTTTGAAGCACATAAAACCCAAGGAGTTTCACTAATTTCCCTATGGTCACACAGAAGTCACTGATGAAGTTGAAACTGAAACAGAAGTTTCTTAATTCCCAGCTACTTCAGGGATCCCAAGCCAAAACTTTTGTTGAATAAATTAAACACTGACAGTAGAGCACTTCACAATTCCAAGGAGAAGAGTCCCCAAAAGCAAAATGTTTCATTTTAAATTGAAAAATCTCAGACTTACAAAAGAACGATGTCTTCTCCAGCTGGCAAATTATGCATCTCAAAAGATCTCTCAGGAAAGTTTCCTAAGTATTCTACACAGCACCTCTTGACCTCAAGGAACTTACACAAAAGGCTAGCAAAGGACAAGCAGTGCTGTTGTCTGGCCTGCAAGTGGGTAAGGATTTGTGTACAAGGAAGTTTCTCCCAAAAAGCAATGATTTGTTATGAGAGTATAAAGGCAGTGATACATTTGTGTAGAGCTGTAAGAGGAAGCCCCTGAGACTCACTGAATCAAAACAAACTTAGGGAAAGCCTAGAGAGCTCTGCTCAACAGTAATAGTTCTTCCCGAGGGTCACTAACCTCCAATCGCTAATAATGGCACCACTTTACAAATCATTAAAAAAAATATTTTGATGGAAAAGTCTTTTGATGCAAAGGATACTGAGTTTAGCACAAGTCCACCTTGGAAAATCTACACTAAGCAAAGATAATGCTAGCCAGATAACAAACAGAAAAGACTTCCCCAGTGTAAACTTTTACAAACCTGCAGGTGAAGCAGCAAGTGAAGAACCTAATAGACATCTAGGGGTTACCGAGGGAAGAAAGTAGGCAGGGAAATTCCATCCCCTTCCTACTCCTAAACCCAGTCCTCCTGAAAAATCAGGTGCTTCTTCCTCTGGTATAAACAGCAAGTCCAGGCTATATAACTGAAAGTGAATTTTAGGGGGTCTGGGTTCTTCAAATATCAATCTTGACATGGCCAGGCAGCTTCTGCTGTTCTCACCCAGTACCATGTTTGCAAAAGAAAAATGCATGCATCACTCCAAAAGCATAGAAAGTTCTGTGGACTTTGCCCTTAGTTTTGGAGAAGCAAAGTAGCTGAACACCTCCTTCTTAGTTCTTTAAATAGCTATTTTTTTCACCCAAAGTTCCTCCTTCTGCAACAGTTGCTACAACTCCTCCTCTAATGAAAAATCCTCAGTCAAGCTCTTCTTCATTCTACTTGGCTTTTCAGTGTCCTTGATTCTTTCCATTTGTATTCCCATCCTCTGTCCTCACAGTACTTGCCCTCGTCTCTGTGCTTCTGTGAGTTAGCCAGTGAAGAGAGCAGACAGAGCTGAGGCCAAAGCAGATAGAACCAAAGTGAGGACAGGGGACCAGGATCCACTCAGTGAGAAAGGCAGATGCACATGGACTGGAAGGACTTGAAGCTGAGGCAAGATTCACCCTGGTAACCCATCAGGATGGAAATCTACACACACAGCTAGCAAATATGCCTCCTGCTTCCAGTTTCCTGGAATGGAAATAATAACAGTAGAAATTAAATTAGTTAGCTATGAGTAAAGCTAGATGTGCCAAGTCTAATAGTTAGTGAGTCATTGCCCATTGTTATCAATATTCTCCTAGAGCACCAGGGCCCTCCTCCAATCTGTATCAAAATCCATTGTAGTTGAAGGAAGGAAAATACTGAGAAGCATCAGTTTGCTGTAGTGTTCTTACATAGTGGCCAAGAATCAATTTCATTTTCATCTTTTAATCTGTCCTGGATCTACTGTATGTGTTATGAACACAGCTCATGACACATGCAACTTGCTATGTGAATTTGATAAATGAATAGCAAGTGAACAAGCTAAACCATGTTTAATGAGATGAGTTCATTGGTCAGACCCTTGGAAGTTACAGCAATGTCATATCATTAAAAATGTCTATAAGATCCTCCCTGGTGGTGCAGCGGTTAAGCGCTGCACTGTGGAGCTGTCAGCACTGGCCACTCGAGTTCGATGCCCCAGCCAGGAAGATTCCCACATGGCGCAGCAGACCTCTCCTGCCTCAGCCGCTGCTCCCCTCAGCAGTGTATTTCCATCCATCTGCCTGTTCTGCTCCCCACTCTGTCTCCGGTGAACCCTTTCGCAGCCCCATGCCTCTGGTCTGTACCCCAGCTTGTATACATAAATAAATAAATCTTTAAAAAAAAAAGTCTATAAATGCTTGCTTTCATGGCCTTTTGTGGGCCAGAAACAAAAGAGTTCTCAGACTACACTGTGAATAGTAGTGGTTGACTACCGGTGCTGAACAGAATGTTACCACTTTGGATTACTCGGGGTTCCAGCAATGGTTGAAAATTCATGTAATCTCAAAGACAACTAATACACACTCATCAGTCTCTTCAAGGAACCAGATGTATATACATACAGAACAAAATTCCATAACACTGGATCTTAACAAGGGTGATGGAATCTGTGAAGGAGTAAAAGTCCCCTTGGGTTCCATGCTCCTTTAGGCACCTATTCTTTCTATCACCTCACTTGTTTTCATCGTCCAACCTGGCACAGAGATGCACTAAATAAAGAAAAACACACTTTCTCAACAAAGACATTTGGTAGACTAATACCTGCTATCACTAGCATGCTAGGAACATGATAGGGGAGCATAAGATTAAAGGGGCTTAAATTGCAAAATAGTTGTAAAGGAAGAATAAGGTCTAATAGAAAGGAATATTAATGATTCAATTTCATACTTCATTTGGGAAACAGATTTAGGAGAATCATAACTATATTTCCAATAGAATCACATGCAGGATAATCCTTTATAAAATACACATAAATAGGGCCTCCCCGGTGGCGCAGTGGTTAAGCGCTGCGCTGTGGAGCTGTCGGCAGCGGCGACGCAAGTTCGACGCCCGGCTGGGGAGAATCCCACATGGTGCGGCAGATCTCTCCTGCCTCGCCCCCGCTGCTCCCCTCAGCAGTGTATTTCTGATCTGCCTGTTCTGCTACCCGCTCTGTCTCTGGTGGACCCTCTCGCCGCCCCACGGCTCTGGCTTGTACCCCAGCTTGTATGTATAAAAAAAAAAAAAAAAAAATTAAATAAAAAAAAATTAAATAAAATACACATAAATAAAAATTAAAAACTGCAAAGACAAAAAGACTGGGGTAGCTTCCTTAGAATGTGGAGTGTAGCCCTTGCTTGGTTTTACTAAAGACTCTTTTTTTTTTTTTTTTTTTGCTCAAGCCGATTCTTCTGTTTAAATTTCTTTCTTTTTAAAAATTTTGTAATAGAGGAGGGTGATTCCAAAACAGCGGGTCATTGATGCATACACACAACCCTAGTCTAGCCACACATGTTGACCTGTGTTGTCATGAAAATCAGCTCTTAAAAATGTTGAGGACACATTGTTTTTGTATCCTTTTCCCTTCTGGGGATGAATAATGACTTATAGGTCACAGGGCTAGGGTTCTGGTGGATCCTAGAGGGAGAAAATAAAAATCCATGCTGCTCCAGAAAACTCTGTCTTGGAACCAGGGCAGGGCCTCCCATGTACTTCTTTCACAGTCAGCTGTTGTACCAACAGTGGGGTTTATAATTCTAGATCCACTTAACCTGCCAAGCAAGAGACTTGGAGAGAGCCTTCATTTGGGATTCATTGTGGGATTGACCTTTTAAGTATCTGCCCTGGCAGAGAGGTTTTGCTGGAGGTTAGTGTTTGCTTGCTTTTTCATAGCCCTCTTCTCTCTTCCAAAGCTCACTTCTCTCATCTTGTATGAATATAGTGTCCTCAAACAAATGACAAACTTCAGGTACACATAACTGCTTTGCTATTTACAGAGCATTTGCAATGTAAATACAATGAGCTCAAGAGTATTCTTGTGTAAAGTGCTAGCAAATATTTGTTCTGCTAAGGAGAGAGCCAGCCCTCCCAGTCTGGGATGGCCAAGAACAGCCTGAATGAGGGACTCAGGCTCTAGTTCTATGTGCCCCTCACACTTTGGCAGCCATAGCAGCAGCCCTCCTCACTCAGTGAAATTTTTTTTAAAAAGTCACAAATGGATATTTAAACAGCTTCATTTCCTTGGCTTGTCTCTGAGTCGGTGTTCCTAAAACAGAACTTAGTTTAGGAATGTAATTGTGCTTTCCTTCATATGCTGGCTGAGGCACAGGGACCCATACCTAAACTGTTTTAGGGTAGCGGTAACCGATGTTTGCTGAGCCCTCTAGACCAAGGTAATTTCCTGAATGACATCAGTCTGGGCAAGGAAAGAGAAAGAGAGAGGAGGAGGGAAAGTGGTAGGAAAGGAAATGAAGAGAAGAGCTCTTCACAGGGAAGAGTATCACAACCTCTCAGTGCTCTAAAGACAAAGGCAAAGTTCACAGTTTGTGTTTCGGATGTGTGAACCTGTCTTGCAGATCACTTCATCTTGTTCACTTCTCCCTGGTGCTCCCTGATCTAGCTGCAATCACCATATTCCCTTCCAGAACCAGAATTTTCCTATTTTCTGTTCGCATCTTGTTTTCCCTTTCCTCTTTATCTAGGTAATACCAAGACATCCTTCTGATGTCAGCTCAAGATTCAAATGAATGAATGAATGAATGAATGAGGGAGGGAGGCAAGCAAGCTAGGACTCAACTCAAGTCTATTCTCTCCAAAGTATGTTTTATAACTGAACATTTACTCTAAGTAAAGGCCAGGTCACATAAAAAGTTAGGGAAAGAACACTAGAGGTGAAGGGATTACCAATCTCAAAAATCCCATGTGTTTGAGAAAAAGAAAGGGAGTTAGTGACAGAAGGACATAGAGTTTGTAGGCTCTGCTATTCACTTACTAGCTATCTGAACTTACTGTCTCAAAACCTCCTCTGAAAATGAGGATAAAAGCTACTTTACAACTCTTGTTGAATGCAGAGAAACTAAATAAAAGAACAGAAAAGTTCAGCCAAAACAAACTCTAAAAATCTGAATATATAAAGTTACTAGAGGGGGAGAGTGATAGGGGGGGGCTGGGGAGGCGATGAGAGCAATGGGGAAAGAAGACCCAATGCAATATGGTGGAGGGTTATGAGTACTTTGGGGGTGGACTTGGTGATACAATGCACATCTGAAGAGGCATAAACTCCTAAATTATATACAACATTGTAAACCATCATTACTGCCATAAAAATAATACAAGAGAAAATGTTTCCAATATTCCATTATAAATTTAAAAATTAAATTAAATAATCCATGAAAGTACTCAGCCTGGAATAAAAAGTAACTAAAACTAATGTCTTGTAATATCTGAGCCTCCAAACTATACATACAGAACTTTAAGATATTCTCTCTCATCTCATCACCTCCCATACTGCAGTATATTTGCACCTATATTCCAGTATATTTGTATATAGAGAGTATATAATCTAGCTCTAGTATATGTTTGTGACCTTGTCTTTGCCCCCATCCCTCTCCCACAATGTGTATGCGTGTGTACACACACCCCTCACACACATATACTCTGTAGTAATGTGATCCTAGTAAATGCCAGTTTCCTGTGCAATTTATCTGGCCATTGCTTTCAAATAAATCTAAAACACAGAAAGAAATACATTACATTCATATTTCACTTTACAAAGGTTAAATAAGAATTTTTTGTCTTATCTTCAAATATCTAAGACTCCAAAGTTTTTCAGTACATGTAGTTAAGATAAAAAAAAAAAAAGGAAACCAACAGAGAAAGCATCAATAAGAAAAACAAAATTTATTTGGCAAAGGTGTAGAAATATGCTGCCTGAGGCTTCTATTTGAGGGAAATACATTAAAAAGGAATCTTAGAGTAATCGTCAACTACCAGGTAAGAGGATATAAAAATTTCTGGTTTTTTCAAATTTATAAATATTCAGAGAAACTAATTTTTTATATATAATTGAGAAAAGAATTTTTAACTAAAATATAATGAAGGCATGCCAGCCTATATATGCTTGGGGGACAATCTAGCAAAACACCTCAATTCTAAGGATGAACTGTCAATATTCCAAATCAGTTGTTTTAATTTAAATAGCTAGTGGCAGCAGAAAACTTTAAAGTGCACGGATTTTCCTATTTGCTGCTTTAAGTGCCCATAAACATATGTATCTTTGGAAAACTATCATGTGTTTTCAACTTCCTGAAGAATTCTTGTAAAATATAACTAAACCACATTACCCTTTGTCATGAGCTTTTATTCCACTAATGGACAAATTGGGAGGAGGCTGAGAACAAATGTGCTATTAATTACCCAGATGGCTTTTTAATAGAACCTTGGATTATTCTTTAGCCACTAAACATTGTCCAGAAATTTCTTAATAATGCTAGTGTGCAAGGCATTCCTTCAAGGAGAATAAAGATCTCATTGACCGGCCAGCTCAGTTATGTCAAGTTAGTTTAGGAGACGGAAGACAAAGAGTGGGTATTGTATAGACCAGGGAGAATGACGTGCCATATCTGAGCTGCCCAGTCTCTCCAGCAATGACAGATTTTCTAATTCACTGCAGATTCTCACAAAACTGGGTGGTCAGCTTTGGAGAGAACCAACAGTGGGTCTATTGATTCTGGGTGGGAGCAACATAATTCTGAATTAACCTGAATTGATTCAATACAACAGAGAGTCTTGCTATCGGATTAAAATTAGGATTAATATATTAAATGTTAGGTCAGAAAGTTAAATCCCAGTGCTGAAAGACCTACATGAAGTAAGTCAAAGCTGATGCAGGCAGGTATTTTAGTCAGAAGATAATTTGTCTTTTTAGACTCTATAAATACATCACTCAAAATCCACTGCCACAGATGAAGCCTTTTATGATACTATGCGTTTTGTTATGGTTTTTGCTGCTTAGGTCATAAACAGTTACTTTGAATGTGTGCTTCTTAAGTTCATCATACATAGAAAGAGAAAGAGAAGCTTTCATCTGACACAGTAATGGCTGAGAGACAGCCTGGCTCATTATTTGTTCCTGCTTTTGTAAAATTATCTTGCCAGGGGCAAAATCTGCTGCTTCAAGCTTTCCAAGTAGACAGCAATTAACTTTCACTGTGCTCTTTAGCAGACATATGCTTTTCTTAAATCATGAAAGATGCAAACTACCATTTTTGGTTTTGAATATGTTTTCCCAACTGCTAGATGAATATATTTATATTTAGGGAAATTAGAAGAAGACTAAATACCTTACAGTTTCCTGAAGTAATTATTCTAACATAAAAATTTTAAACTCTCTTCCAAACCATATAAAAAGTATCCAAATAGCTGTGTCTATAGAAAAGAATATGAGCATTTCTGGCAAAATAGTCCTGACACAACCAAGCAAAATAGTTTGCAAATTAACTGAAGTAAAAATAAAATATTTGGAAGCAGTCAAACTGAATAGGATTTTTTAAAAGAATGTATTTTCTTAAATATTTAACATCATTTGTGTATCTTGGTCTTACTTCATATTTTGCCTAGCCTAAAAGAATGAAGGGATAAATGATGGAAATAACCTTTAACAGTTATTTAACACATTAGCATTAAAGAGTACTTTTTTATTTAAAACAGTGAGATGGTTATACTTAACTCTTGATACACCTCTCAGGCTTTCTCTTTCTTTTGACCTTTCTCTATCCTCCCTGTTATATATTCACCCTAAAGTGTAATCAGTAAGGGAATTTTTAACATATTGGGGAAGACCATTATCAGTATATTTCTGTGTGCTGTAACTTCACATCGTTATTCAAAAAACAATACTTACTTGCAATCATATTGGTAGGTATATTTTACCTACAACCAGGCAAGACAGATAGAACTAAGTAACTTTTGATTTATAGTTTCAGTTTGGGAGTTAACCTGCCAGGGGGCTCTTTGCCAAGTCTTACTAACTGAAATAGTTTCCATTTCCTTTTTGCCTCTTGATCCAAGTTTGTTTTCCCAATGCTGCCTCGTGTCTAGATTTCTAGCACCTGCACACTGACCCCTGGTGGCCAAAACTAGGCCCTGCCGCGCCTCATGAACTTAAATTCTGCTCCTTTTTATGGTTCCCTTCTAAACCATACCATGTTAAAACCATGGGTCCTGTATTCCATTTGCAGAATTACTGAATTAATAATTCATTTAATTAGTTTAAAATAAGTTGTAAATGTGAATTTCAATCCTTTGCCCAGTGTTGCTGTGTTTTACATCAAAGGAATTTTTCATACCTAACTGGACAGAAAGGTCCTTCACAGGCAAATCATGTCACAGAAATGTTCTACTCAGCATACTCTTAAGATTGACCTGAACTAGTAATACTTCCTCAAGTCGTAAAATAAGAATAGGGGCTTTGCAATCAGGTCTCATTTTAATCCTGATTTCTCAGTTTACTAGCTGTGTGGTCTTAAACAACATACTTACCATCCTAAGTTCTCAGTTTACCAATTTGTAAAATAAAATAATAATTTACTCTGATGGATTGTTATAGGAAATGTATTTGCAAAGTGCCTAAAACATAACTTCTCAAGTAAATGTTTGACATTATTTTCAGTGGAAAGATGGGCACTTATATTTATGTAATCACATTTTTAGTTTCAAAAACTATGTATTCAGGACATAATAAGTACAAATGACATAGATGACAAAAGTAATTGAGGTCAAATTGTCTCCAAAAACTCTGGGTCCTATAGGCAACATGTCTTTAGTGTCTACTACACACTTAGGAAAGTGGTACCTGGAGTTAGAGGATATTTCAAATAAATAACAACTAGTGCACTAAATATAAAGTAGCTTGTCTGTTTTTCAGTTGTCTTAAGTCCATGGACTGTTGGGTGTATCTTCCAAAAGAATGCTAGTTAACACCAAGTCACATATCTAAATAAGCTCAGAAAACAGGCAGCTCTGTCCAATCGACAAGTGTTCAGGAGATGTTTGTTTACACAGACATCTTCTAACACTGTAAATAAGATAATAAGAAAGCACACTCCTTTGCAGCAGTCATAAAAGCTAGAATGGAGTTAGGTAGTGTCTAGACTCCTTTGATCAAAAAACAGGGATTAGTGGTTGCTGAATTTACTAACACAATTTTCTTTCCTTTTCTCCAATTATTTCTATTTTCAGCCTTCACTTTTAGGATTTAGTTACAGCATCTTGCACTGCTTAGTCAGCAGACATGTGCCATTTAGGGGATGCCATGATCCCCTTTTTCAAAATTAAATTTTGAAGCCAGAAGTGTCAGGTTTCATTTCTCATTTAATGTAATTCTATGAGACTTTACTCAGCATTATAGGACCGACTCAGAACCCACTGATCATCA
Source organism: Scalopus aquaticus (assembly GCA_004024925.1). Taxonomy (NCBI): domain Eukaryota; kingdom Metazoa; phylum Chordata; class Mammalia; order Eulipotyphla; family Talpidae; genus Scalopus; species Scalopus aquaticus. Next base: position 50,544 of record PVIJ01007519.1, read on the forward strand.
TGTGCTTTCAAGCTTTAAACATTCACTGACTCATACGCAAGGCCTTGCTATTAATTATTTCCCCAAGCACGATCTAATATGAACACTTATCATTTAAGTAAAAGCTCATAATAAAAACAGGGAGAGATTCACGCTAAATTCCATAATGAACATGTAGTTTAATTAGGAAGATTCAATAGACATGATTTGACAATGATAATGTATCACAATATAAATTATACCAATATGTTACTACAACAATTTTTATCATTAAGAGTTTAAGAAAATAATTTATACCCAGTACCATGCTGGCAGGTGTTGTATTTTATGGCATTATTAGTATTACCTAATGTTGTATTCCCTACAGGTTGGGGCTTAATAATAGGCTATCCATCTTAGATGGCCCTGCCTTTGCTTTTCTTTAGGATCAGAGAATCTCTTTTATTATAAAATAGACTCAATTGCAACTGCCTGAAAACTTAGGTTCAGGGGAACAATTTTATAGAAACATTTCTGTGTGTGTGCTTGTTTGTCAGAGGGATGGGATATAAAGTGACAACCTAGTTCCTTTCTTTTGAAACTTAGTAAGTGAACATTTGTTTGTGTCTTCTTAAACTCTTCCTTATTCCCATAGCAAACTGGTCATCCCCTCACAAAGGGTTCCTAGGCAAAGAGAAAGGAACTGCTAAGAGAAAGGAAATTCCTCATATAACCCTAGCTGCTATAGTGTGTAAGCTGAGACTCTCGGAGAACAGAGATCATAAAAAAGATGAGGAGTGATATTTGTAGAGATGATCCATAGCTGTGGTGAATTTTCCCTGGCTGGAGTAAGAACTGGAAATTCAAATTTGACCCCATACCATTATCTTTTTTTTCTGGGTAGTTTTTCATCTCATAACTATATATCCTCAAGAGTCTAAATAATTATGTTACTCCTTTTTGACTCACAGAATTTCCCCCATGCTTGGCAAAATTCTTTCTTCTTTAGAATGACTCAGTTGTTCTTCTCTTCGCTACGCAACACAAATGTTCTTTACACTATGAACTGGAGTATCATTTGCT
>PVIJ01007519.1:51684-81984 GCA_004024925.1 Scalopus aquaticus
AGGGAGGGAGGGAGGGAGGGATGGCAGGCAAGTAGGGGACACTTCAAAACCATTCAAATAATATTTAAATAGGTTTTTAAACTCTATCAGTAAGTAATGATTGCAAATTTTATCCCAGCTCAAGGGAAGTCTCCCCTTCCTGCAAGTATTAATTTGGCTAATAAAAATATAATTTTCATACATTTTCCAGACTATATTATAAATTCGCCGATGCTCTCTATAAACAACTTTTGAAGTGTAAATCTCTCCAGATGCAGACATAATGCAGATGATTACTCAAAGTATAGAAAAGATTAGCACAAGGAAACTTTACATTTAAAATGGGAATATAACAATTCTCATTCTTTAAAATTTTATTATGTGCTAGGCAATATACCTGTGTACCATATACATTATTTCTTTTAATCTTCACAAAAAACCTAAGAGGTCAGTAATGCTTTTATCTCCATTTTGCAGATGAAAACTGAAGCTTAGAAAAGTTGACTAAATGATCACAGGTTACACAGTTGGTAAGGTGAGCCCTGGTTTAAACTTCAGGTACTATGTGTGTACAAAGTTGGCACCATTAAGCACTCCTAGGTGAAACTGCAATGGGGAAGATCTTTTTAAAAACATGAAATGCAGGGCCTCCCTGGTGGCGCAAAGGGTTGAGCACAGCACTGTGGAGCTGTTGGTAGCTGCAGCGCGCGAGTTCGATGCCCAGCCAGGAACATTCCCACATGGCACCGCAGACCTCTCCTGCTTCACCTGCTGCTCCCCTCAGCAATGTTTCGGTCAATCTGCCTGTTCTGCTTCCCACTCTTTCTCTGGTGAACCCTTTCACCACCCCACACCTCTGGCCTGCACCCCAGCTTGGATGCATAAATAAATAAATCTTTAAAACTTAAATAAATAAATAAAATCACAGAATGCAGCTATGACTTGCAATGACCAGCCATTTCCCCCTAATGGCATTTTCCCAATCCACCTGCCCTTGGTCTATTGCTCCCTCCTTTCCCTGTGGATTGTATTTCTGTTACCAAGGCAAACATGTAAGAAATTATTGTCAAATTTCCTGTAAAACATAAGTGTACCTCTGAGTCCAAATAATATCCATGTAGATCATAGTAATAAATGTTCCTGGAGAACCACAAAAATCAAACGTAATTATCAACTGTGATCACTCTTTAGCTGTAAGATGATGTGTTTCTAGGATACAAGGAAGCGTCTGTGTCTGCTATGCTAGGAATATACTGCTCCCACTCTGATGACAAGAGCTTGCTTAAGAGATTTTCTTAATTTATATGAAGATTAGGCAAAGCCCCAAATGAAAATACAACTATTCAATAATCACATTACCCAAATGGAAAATATAAAACCCTTTTCAGTGACAGAAATCCTGGTTTGCGAGTACAAGGAGTATGGTTCCTTAGGTAGGTGAAGGTTAGAGAGAACATAACTCATTTCTTGACAGTTTCATAATTTCCAGTGCACAACATGTATAATGTTATTTCTCCAGTTTGCACCTCTAAGAAAAACAAAGTGAGCACCTAATAATAATGAATTGAAAATAGACAAATTATGAAACCAAGTGTCTGCTGGTTTTGTGGTTCAACCTGGTTCAGCCTATCAAAGGGAGATGCAAACTTCTGAGTCCACAGAAATGGAGAACAATGACTTCCAGCGGGGGAGCCTTTATAATTACTCCCACAACTTGTATAAGAATTTAGAAATTTTAAGACCATTATCAAAGCCACTTCCACATCTAATTTTAAGATCTGAAGCAGAATTTCCAAAGAAACTCAGTTCTTTCACCTGTCAATCCTTGACAGTACTCCTCCATTTGATTGAATTAGCCCCAATTTCCATCCCAGATTTCACCACTTTGTTTTCTCTCACAAGGAAATTCACTCCCCCTTTACATGGGTGCGCCCATTGAATTGCTCTGGAGTGATTGTAACCTAATATGCATTTGGTTTTCAATTTTGATAAGTAGACTCAGAACCAAACTCTCAATAACCAAACTCACTAGCCTAACTCAGACCTCATCTTACTTGGAGAGAGACCTCATCTTTCTAGACAGCTCTCATCTCTTTAGATGCAAAGTTATTTTTTTTAATAATCTAATAAATTATTTTTAAATATCCCTTTGTCTGTTGAGCTTTCCTCTGATAAGCTCATAGAAAGTACTTGTTTCTTCTCATGACTCTCCCCACTCTTTAGCACTCAAGTAGCATTATCATACATTTCCTGGCACAGTTAATAATCCCTTTTGAGTTAAACATCATGATTCCACTTAAATGATCAGTTGCTGCACCTTGGAGCTAGAAGGTAGATGGAGCTAGACGGGATCATGCTCAGTGAAATAAGCCAAAAGGAAAAAAAAATATCGAATGGTAGCACTTATAGGAAGAATATAAGAGAACCATAGCACTTATAGGAAGAATATAAGAGAACCAGACGAGAAATCAGAAGGAGAAAATAGCACACAAAACAGAAACAAAAGCAAAAACTAGCAGGCAAACACAAATAAGAGACATTCTACAGGGGAGGGGGAGGAAGAGAGACCAAAATAGGGGAGAAAAGAGCACAAGGGACTATGGTGATGGTTCATGGGTGAATTGGTGGTAGGAAACCTATGGGGGACACACAATAATGTAAAGGATATAAATTAAATTAAAAAATACAGTTAAAAATCAATCAGTTCCCCTAGTGAAGGAACTGACATACAACAAATTCAACCTAAATCCTACTCAAATTGCACCTGCTTCAACCCACAACATGGTGCTGTCTACATGGTAGCTGCTCATTGAATCAGAATCTGCATTTTTTTACACTATGAATTAATAAATTCCTATACATTAATGTTCATCATTCCACTGTCCATCATTGATCATTATATTCACAGTAACCAAAAGGTGGAAAGAAACCCCAAATATCCATCAAAGGATGAATGAATAACAAAAATGTGTTATATGCCTACAGTGGAATATTCATTAGTCAAAGAAATAATTAAACACTGATAGACACTACAACTTCAAAGGAACCTCAAAGTATTATGCTAAGATAAAGGCCAAACACAAATGGTCACTTGTATGATTCCATTTATATAAAATATTCAGATAAGGTAAACCAGGGAAACAGAAATCAGATTGGCAGCTATCAGAGACAGCAGAATGAGGAGTGACCGCTTAATGGATATTAAGTTTTATTTTGAGGTTATGAAAATGTTTTAGAAATAGATAGAAGTGGTGTCGCACAACACTGTGAACATACTAAATGCCACTGGATTGTATACTTTAAAGTTGCTAATTTTATGTTATATGGCTATTGTTTCAATAAAATTAATAATAATAATAATAAAGTTTCTCTGCCACCTGCACCTCCTAAGCTCAAGGAACTACCAAAGAAGAGAGGAGGGGAGCCTAACTCAGGTAGGGAAAACTTTTTGGAGATGACATCTAAGTCAAGACCAGAAAGACCAATAGGATTTAAACCAAGTAGGGAAGGTAGAAGTGGGAAGGAGACAAGAAAAATGAAGAGAAAAAATATTCCAGGAAGATGTGTGCATGATGATTGAAGAGTATTACACAGACATAATTTCTCTTCTTGCATAAAATCAAATTAACAAACATGTTACTCATTTAGGGAACCATGCTAAGTGTTGGGACAAACATAGGTCAAAACAAGTGAATTCAAAGGACCCACCCACAGAGACACAAAGATACAGACATCATGGATGAAGCCATTACTTCAAGGTCAATATCGTCTTCAAAAATGATGACATTAAGAATGAATGTGATTAGTCCATCATATATATAACTTAATACATTTCTTAATGCCTAAAGAAACTCGACAAGTGCAACTCTAAAAGCCAAGGGAAGTAAGAAATGTATACTTTGGGAATCATGAATTTTCCCATTCCTGGAGAACCTGGTTTTCTACTTAATATAATTTATATCACCTGCAAACAAATGGGAGCATGAATTGATGAGGACCACAGCTAAGGGAAAAGCCAAACTGAGACTTTTTAAGAGTGTTTTTGATCCACTAATTATAAGCCCAAAAGTGGTAGACTTGTTTTGTGAAAAATCAATTCATAAACAAGAGTTTTTCAGGACGTAGAGAGTTAAGGGAGCCTGGGCAGATGCTCTCTCCACAGCTGTGAACAGCATGTTATAGCAAGACGGACACAGGTCTCTCACCATATTTCATAAAGGTTTATATAGAGAGTGAAGTATCCATGTCTTTACTTTTGAAAAGCTCCTTATCTGCTGAATATATTCAGCAGGGAAGGAGGGGGGGGGAGGGCTCAAGAGGGGGGAGGAGGGGAGCACGGAGGACTATGGTGATGGCTCCATGGGTGAACAGGTGGTGGGTAACTTATGGGGAATACATAATAATGTAAAAGATACAAATAACAAAAATAAATATCTATTATATTAAAAAAAAAACAGGTGATGAAGAAAAAAAAAAAAAGAAAAGCTCCTTATCAAGAACTTGGACGGGAAAGGACTGGATCAGTTGTTCAGGGTGCTTTGTAATTTTCTGCATTATTAAACTGGTACTTAGTAAGTGATAACAAAAATTTTCTAACATTCAAAGAAAGGCATAGTCTCATGAGAGAAGTAAAACTTGCACCAAATGAGCAATAGGGTGGATATTTTTCTTATAGTATCTCATTTAGTTCCTAAAAAAAGGACCAAACAGGTGAGTATATTTAATCCTATGAAATTAAGTAACTTGCCCACTTATTGCATAGCTTGCAATGAGAAGAGGCAAGTCAGATCTAAGTGTGTCTGATTCCTTTACCGACCTTTTTACCTATGGCAGGTTGCCAGTCATAAAGGGTATAATTATAGCTGCTCGAAGTCAAATAGCTTGTTGGCATATTAGTGGAGAGATGTCACAAAGCAAAGCACAATGCTTCATCAATGGCAAAGGACGTGGAAAGAACTGGGACCAGTTCTGGAAAGAAACAGATGCCCCACAGCCAAAGACTTAAATGTCTACAACAAGTGCTCAGTAAACGTTTTTGTTGTGGATATTGTTTTATGACTGTTTTGTTTACTAGGAATTCTCAGCTTCTTATGAGCAAGGACATGTCTTTTTTTCTTTTTTATCTCCAACCACAAGCACAAAGGCTGGAACATTGTTGGCAAATAGAAAGTTATGAATACACCTTACAAGGGGCTAATTCAAAATATAAAAAGAACACATACAATTCAATGAGACAAAAAAAATCAAAAACTGGGCACAAGACTTAAATAGACCACTTCACCAAAGAAGGCATTCAGATGGCCTATAGGCATGTGGGGAAAAAAAGTTAAACATCACTTATTACAAGGGAAATGTAAATCAAAACCATGAAATATCACTCCATCCATGTGAAAATGGTCTATATACAAAAGACTGGAAACAACAAATGTTAGTGAAGATGTGGAGAAGGAACACTTAACCACTGTTGGTGGGAATATAATCTGGTGAAGCCTCTATGGAAAACAGTATGGAGAGTGCTTAAAAATAAAAATGGAAATACCATATGATTCAACAATATGCTCTTAGGTAGTTACCCCAAGAACATGAAAACACTACTAAGAAAACATTTACGGATTCCTATGGCCGTAGCAGCATTATTCACAATTAACAAGTTATAGAAACAACCTAACTGCCCAACTACAGACAGTTGGATAAAGAAATTGTGGATTATACTCTGGAATATTGCTCAGTTACTTGGGGACAAAATGGATAGGTCTTGAGGTGATTGTGCTAAGTGAAATAAGTCAGAAAGTGAAAGACATTTGCCGGATGATTTCACTCATTTGTGTAATATAAATAATCAAAGAAAACAAACTGACAAAGCACACCAAAAATAATTCTTAGATGTTATACAAATATACTGGTTACCAGAGTATTGGAATAGGAAAGAAGAGAGGTGAAGATAGGGAAAAAGCTCTGGAGTTTTTGATGGAGATTGAATGAAGCATATGTACATATGGAGGTGGGAGTTGCATTCCTAAAATTATAGTCATATAAATGACTGACAAATGAATAAACTTTGAGAGAAAAACTTCATGTTGACCCTAAAGTTCAGATAAAGTAACCTGTTAATTAGCACAATGGATAGTAGATACGAACTCTACTGAAACTAGTGATATTTAAGATATGTTTATTGGTGAAAATATTCTAAAGAAACTCCCTCTCCCTAACACTTGTATTAATATGGTATAAAAATCTAGCAAGTTTTAAACCTGCCACTGTGTCAAAGGTTTCCAGTTCCCTAATATCCACCAACCAGTTGCCTAATATGCTGCTTAAATATTGCGGGATATCTAGATCTACTGAAACAAAGAGTCTGGACTTTATGAAACTTACTGGATGTAAGAGTCAAATAGTGTCTGAGCCATTTGACCTAACTTACCAATAAATACTTAAATAAAAAAAAAGGTTTGAGTTAAGGTGGCAGTGAGCCCAGGACTCTCTTGGTTAGCAGATTTTCAGGACTGAGACTATGACACCCCCTAAATCTTACTCTTCTGTTGTAAACCCCTCAACAACTATAAAATAGAAATTATCAGTTCTCAAATACACATCAAAAACCTGCTATCTGGAGACTCTGCGGTAGGAATACAGAGTTCTCTGAATTACCAGGACTAAATTTAGTCCAAATGGTTGATTTGTCATTAAGTTTAGAAAGGGAAATAAGAACACACACACTTTTCAACCTCAAGTGAAACGTTGTGCAGTGTCAAAGTTTTGGCCATCATTACAAAGAAAACTGCTACCCATGTACAAAACAAACTATGATCCATTAACTCAGCACAGAAGTCCTTTTTGGCTCTAAAAAATGCTGGCGCCCAAACAAGTTTTGTAGTCACATTGCCAAAAAAATACCTGGCTGATACATTTTAACATCCTTCCTTGTTTTGTTTTGTTTTTTTTTTCCATACATATTTCAGTAATTGCCTGTCTGCAGGTACAAGATGCTTACAGGAAGTGATTAATCTTTCATGAGACTATTCTACTATTCCTTAATGCAGTACAATAAAAGCTTAAAGGGACAGGCACTCTCATGTCAATGCATGCTTCAAGGAAAGGAAGTTTTAAAGAGAGAGAAATCTATTCAAATGATAGCAGCCAATGATGAAATCTCTTTTTTAAAAGAAAGTAACCCAAAGATACAAAACCACTCCCTGAAGGGGGGAAAAAAAAAGCCCACCTCTAAACCTAAAACCTCCTTTTTTCTGATAGAAAGCCAGATGGGATCCTCGGACCTCAGGAAACACTACAGCTGGAAGCTGAGTGGTTCATCTATACCCCCCAGCCCCCCACGTATAGATACTGGAGATGAGAAAGGCTCTTGTTTGCTATCTGAAGCAGGTGTGGTTGAACTAAATGGGGAGAAGATGTCCAGCTGGAAGAACCCATCAACCAGCTGCCCAGGGCAGTCTGCTTAGATAAATACCACCTGTTACTAAACAGCCAGAGAAAAATTAGTCATATTTCAGGAACCTGCTGATTCTCTGTCTATTGTGCTGAGGCTTTTGTGTCTTTCGACATCCCAAATCCCATGTGTGTCTCAGCATGATGGTCATATTCACAGGGCTTAATTTAATTCTGGACAATGACAGGGGCTTTGGGAGCATTAGGTTAAAGTATTTTCTGGGGGCTGGGAGCACATAATGAGAGAATAATGAGCAGCACATGGAAACGCCAAAGGGCACCCTGTAATTTGACAACTTCAGTATATTATGGAGTCTGGCCACCTTGAAGAATGGACCCCATCTTCTACACCTTGTTTCTTCTCTCTGCACCCTAAGAGGGCCCATCTTGAGCACCAAGTAGTACTAAATACACAAACACACATGCACACACAAGGATGCAAAAACATAGATATACACTCACTTCCTTGCACATGTTGTTTCCATACCTTGAATGTCATCACCTAAACTTTGCAAAAACCACTCTTTAAGATCTAAATCAATTTTTGCCTCTCTTGGAGTTCTCACTAAGACAGTTACCCAAAATGATTTTCCCTGAACTGTTACAGTGCCGAAAGTCTACAGTGTACATTTTGTCACTTTAACCTGTGGCTTTTTACTCTTGTCCCATGTAAATATCATCTTCCCAAGAAAAGTCCTGGAGAGTAAAACTTAACCTTCTGAGGCCTAATCTGTCATTCAACACAAAGTTGGGCATATAGCAACTCAGTAAATGGGTTCTAAACAGAAATAATGTCAACTTCAAAAGTTATGTTAGGACAACAAAAAGACAAAATGCTAGATCTAAACTAAAGATACTGCTGGAAGATCTTTAGTGCTAAAATTCTAAACATGTAGTCAGAAACTTTGGAACTTTCTTAATTACTAACTTTGTTATTAATTATTTTAACAGTATCAGTTTCCCTCACCACAAGATGGAACTCAATGCCTAACTCAGGAGACTTTTGTAACGCTTCAGTGGGGCAAACTACCATTATCGTGTTCAACAGCACTGTCAAAAATCATGTGTTAATGGTTCTTTAGTAAATTGCATAATTCCTCCAAATGAAACTGATTAGAACAAAATGACTTATTCTAGCTGATTTTTTTTTTCATGCTTCACAATTTGGCTATCAAAATCATCTAGAACCTTGTTAGATTGCAGAACGCTGGATTCCAGTTTTGGACTCTAATTTGGATAGGACTTAGTGAATTTAAAAACTAACCAGGTACTTTATCAACTACATGAAATAATTTTGTCCACATTTTTTTGCTCAGTATCTGACTAATAGTTTTTGAGATTATGGGCTTTTAAAAAATAGTCCTTAAGGACTGATAAAAATTTACAAGGAACTCACACAACTCAACAAAAACAAAGCCAATAACCCAGTCAAAAAACGGGCAGACGCGCTCAAAAGGCACTTCTCCAATGAAGAAAAGCAAATGGCCAACAGATACATGAAAAAATGCTCAACATCACTTATAATCAAGGAAATGCAAATCAAAACCACTATGAGATACCACCTCACACCTGAGAGGATGGCACACATTAAAAATACAGGCAACAACAAATGCTGGCAAGGATGTGGAGAAAAAGGACTCTTCTACACTGCTGGTGGGAATGTGAACTGGTCCAACCACTATGGGAAGCTGTATGGCGATTCCTCAAACTGCTAAACATGGAGCTTCCATACGACCCAGCAATACCACTTTTGGGAATTTACCCAAAAACACTAATCCAAAAAGATACATGCACCCGTATGTTCATTGCGGCACTGTTCACAATAGCAAAGGTATGGAAGCAACCCAGATGCCCAAAAATAGATGATTGGATCAAGAAGATGTGGTACATATACACAATGGAATACTATTCGGCATTCAAAGAAGATAAACACATGCAATTTGCAGCGACATGGATGGAATTAGAGGGGATCATACTCAGAGAAATAAGCCAGAAAGAAAGAGGAAAATCTCGAATGGTTTCACTTGTAACAGGACTATAAGGAAACCAAATAGGAGAGAGACACTCAGCGGGTGGGGACGGAGGGGCAGGGGGAGGGGAGGAAAAGGGCACAAAATGGAATAGAAAAGAACACAAGGGACCATGGAGATGGATCACGGGTGAATTGGTGGTGGGCTACCCAAGGGGAATACAAAATGTAAAAGACATAAATAACAATAAAAATATACATTTTTTAAAAAATAGACCTTAAATTGCAATGAACATACTGATAATGATGTATTGTACTATTCAACTTGAAAAATAGGTCTTATCTCCTAAGTTTCATAATTAAAATTTATATACTCACAGACACACGTGAGAGTCAATGTAGTGTGTGTGTGTGTGTGTGTGAATTTCCTGGAGGTATGTGCCATAATTACCTAGTATTCCGGAACCTCTCATATATCAATTTATCTCTGTAATCTGATAATTTGCTGCAGTCAGTGTATGTCCCATTTCTACTCCTCGACAAAGTTCACTGATGTTTGTAAAATAATTACTCCTTCTAAGAAATGAGACAGTGTACTTCAAAAAGGAAAAAAAAGCTGACATAACAAAGAAAAAAAACCAAAATTCTAAGCATGTCAAATCTACTTTTTAAAGAAGCAACTTTCGGCACTTTCCAACATAAAATCTGCCTTGATCAAACAGCCTTGAGCTGAGAATTCAGGCACTCCTAAGAAAGCCCTCAATCCAGGGCATTTTGTCCCTGAGCTGGGCAGGGGTCAAGGCAATCAACAGAAGTTTAGACTAAACAGGAAGAAAACCAGCTCAATTAACGTGACAGACACAGGCATGATCATCCCATTTAGAAACAAAAGTTTGAAAAAGAATTTAATGCTGATAGTTGGCTAATACATAGAGAAAAAAATACTTTTTAAGCTTTCATACCTTTCAACTGTATCTGATATATTCACAAGATTTACAATCATGGTATTGCATCTACGTTCCCCACAGCGAGTTCATGAAAAGGAGCCCAATCTCTTTTTTAAAACTATTCCAGACTTGTCTTCTGGTACAAACCCCCCCTCACCCTCCCCTCCCCCCCCCCCCCCCCAAGTATCAGAAGAACCACTAACTCTTTCACAGGAGCAGATTGTTTCAACTTAATTGAATGAAGTAAACTTGGGGAAATACCTGACATTGCCAACTTGACCTCTGCTAAGTCTTTTGAACTTCAATCACTGTTCGCCAACACAAAGCTTTCTATTAGGCTTTCAGCTATTTCCCCTGATTACACAGGTAGCTTATCTTCAGGATTCCATGGGTTCAGTTATCATTTCTGACCTGATTGTGAGACAAGTATTATTTCCGTGCTGGGTTTTATGACTAAGCCTACTGAGGTATTTGCCAGTTTGACTAAGTAAAGAGCATCTCATTTCGTTTTCTTATCCACCAAGATCCAATAACTTATTTTAAAGAAAAAAATAGTTTTAATTTATGTGAATGCAAAGAAAGAGCTCGAATTAATTAGCCCTGAAAGAAACTGTCCAAGATAATCTTTGTTTTTTATATAAATTTCAAATTTTAAAATTCAATTTTAATATGGTACAATAAAGATGATTATTACCAAAAATAAAGTATTAGTGAATTTTATTCCTCACTAATGCCCATACAGAAGAAGCAAAAGTCGAAGTCAACATTGAAACATTTTGAATTAATCAACCATCCTTAAAAAAAAAAAGTACTTAGAATGTGAAGTTAAACACATCAATAGTAGTTATTTTAAGTGATGTTTAGTCCCAGTTTTTTCCTTTCTTAACTCTGTTACATGTACCCTTTAGAAATATACTTAAAAAGTTTAAATACATGTAAGTGTTTAAAACCACACAGTTCTTCATTACAAAATAAAACAAAATAATTTGCCTTCATCAGACTGTCAGTGATTAAATATTGCTAACAGCCAGGGCCACCAAAGGTGGGGAAAATATACAAATAGAATACATAAATACAAATATTTAGGGAAATTATACAAATTTTGTGGAAATTAATTTGGTTGGCAACATCAGTTGAAATTCAAAATGTGCACACATCATAAGGTATGAAAACTATTTACAGTAGGAAAAAGAGGGAAAAATTTAAAAACTAGAGGAATGATTCAACAGTAACAAGCTAAAATGTCCTGAATGATGTGGCAAAAAAAATGTTCATATTGTAATTCTTCTCCTTTTTTTATTGAAGAAAAATTCATATAGTAAAGTTTAAACAATTGAAAGCAAACACATTAAGTGCACTCACTAAACAATGAGCAACCATCACTTCTAGATAGTGCTAAAACATGTTTATCATCCAAAAGGAAACCTGTTTGCATAATGTTACCATTTAGTAAATAAAACTATTCTAGATAAATACACTTAATTTTCTAAGTGTATCAAATTAATATATACACATGAAGTATAAATCTAGAATACAGGAACAATACACATAGATATCAAATAGCTAGACAATAATTATTAGCACTATGTTTGAAAAAATGTATAGGTGAAAGATGTCTTCAGTTTCTTCTTTTGTAAAATCCAAATATAAATGGAAGTGTGATAGGTGACTTCTATTTGTTTTTATTATCCAGTACATTTCAAAATATTTTTAACCTATAAAAACATTTAGAAACAGAAACCTATATTTAAGTAAATATCAAAAGAAGCATTTAATAATCTGCAGAATGAAAGAGCTATGAAATAACTGACCTTTTAATATAGGGAGAACTTCATTTGTTTAAATGAATTACTTCAATTCTTTTCCTCGTGATTGGTATCCAGTTAGTCTAAATGTAATAAACATGAGTATTTTCTTTTCTTTAAAAGATTTATTTATTTATGCATACAACAGCTGGGGTGTAGGCCAGAAATGCAGGGGGTGGGGTGTAAGAGGATTCACCAGAGACAGAGTTGGGGGCAGATCAGGCAGATCCATTGAAATACACTGCTGAGGGGAGCAAGTGAGACAATAGAGGTCTGCTGTGCCATGCAGGAAGCTCCCTGGCTGGGGATCAAACTCATGCTGCAGTGGCTGCAGATACCTTCTAGTGCTGAGACTTAACCCCTGTGCTACCAAAGAGGCCCAGCATGGGTATTTTATTTCTTTTTGAATATTTGGAAAGCAAATTTATTGAAGGAATGCCCAGCTTGTTTTATTCTCTTCCCCTAAATAATAATAACAATAATTGCAAGAGTTGCCTCAAGAAACTATTTCGTTTCTCCCATTGAATGGAAGTTATCTCCTTTTAAGTGAAACATGGAGGACTAGAGATGGGATATTACAATGTCCCAAATCCATATATTGACTACGAATTGTTTTAATTTTGCTTTACAAAAATATATTAATCTATAGCTTACCAAAATAGATTATCATACAATAGCTATTTGTTCTTATTTTCCAAAACTATATACCTTATTGCTGAGGCTGCCCAATTTTCTTATCAGACCAAAAAATGTGAGTATTAGTCAACCAAACAAGTCACCATCACCTCGTAAGTGTCATAGAAGGATGTTAGTATTGGCAAATAGTGCATGAAATCTTCTCTTCTGCCACAGTGCCTAGAATTTCCTGCATTCCATTTCATGAGAATATTAGTTTAATAGTATAGCTCAAGATTGCCCAAGCACACAAGGGTCTTAGGAGTTAGTTTCTTATAATATCTACATAATTAAGGACGTATATAACTAATGTAGCTTTTATAGAACAAAAATATTTCAAATTAATATGTATATCAAATTTTCTTCTTCCTTTCCCCCATCACTTTTTAAAGTAATACTCCCTATTTGACCTTGAGAAATTTAACTTTCTGAACATTGGTTTCTTACCTGCAATGTGAGAGTAATTTTGTCACCATATGTTTTACCCAGAATGTCAGGTAAGATGCTTAGAACAGTACATAACTCATATGTTCCAAAAATGTTCCTTTGTGTTGTGATTAATAGATATGAATGGTAGCAATACTGAAGTTAACAGCAATACTCTACTGCGCTGTGAGAGTAGGGCAGTGGTTCCTAACCTCTAAAGAGCATAGAAAACAAATCTGAACTTTCTAAGTGAAGATTTTGGGGCCCATCCACCAAAAATTCTGATTAATTCATATGAGATAAGCAGATAAGTCTACATTTTTTTTCACAAGTAACCCCAAGTGATTCTGATGAGAAGCAATGACATAGGAGGAAGAGTGGGGGGACCTTAAATGAAGAAAGAGTAGAGTAAGCCCCTGCTCCCCAAAGGTAATTCTTTACTAACATTAGCTATATTCTTCTGAGTCTGAGATCAAGAAATACCCTTAAATCTATCCTATATTTATGTTGGGACATAATTTTTTTAAAGAATCACAAATGGTTCATGCACTTCATCTCCACCAACTCTGGAAACATTTTCTTACAAATTTTACAACATATTCCTCTATGCTTTAAATGGTGGCAGTGCTGCATTTTGTTGTAATCTTTTGATCCCCATTAGTGTTGGCTCCTTTTGACATTAATAGTGTAGGATGATTGCTGTAGAACTTTACATTTAACTCTTATGCATTGCTCCTCCACTATAAAAACCTGCATAGCTCCATCAGAACTTAAGAGTCATGCTTGCCAGTGCTGAGCTGGTGGTGGGCGGTCCTGCAGTACCTCCTAACCATTCCCAGAAAAACTGAGGAAATCAAGGCCTGCCTCACAGACATACCAAAGGATGCCAAACCTGTCAAGATCAAGAAAAACGTGATAATGTGAAGTTTAAATTCTGAAGCAGCTGATATTTTATACCTTGGTACTCACAGACAAGGAGAAGGCAGAGAAACTGCAGTGTTCCCTGTCCTCAGGTTTGGTAGCAAAAGAACTGAAATGAACCATGTATACTGACTTGAACTGCATTAAAGTTTTTTCTAATTAAAAAAATAAAGAACATGCTATTCACATCAGTCTCTAGGTCCTTCATGTCAGATAACATCTCACTTGCCCACATGCCCCATATTTCATACCTACTCAGGGATACCTCTCCTAAATAATCAGACTAATGAATATCTTGTTTCCAGCAGAAGATGGGCCCATTTTTTATGAGACCTGAAGCCTATCTGATTTGGGAGGCATTCCTACAGGAAAAAAAAAAACTTTTCACAAAAAAAAATTCATATATGCATAATCAATTCCACACACACACACAAAATTAACTCACAATGGGTTAAATATCTGGATATAAGAACCAAAGTGCTAAAATAATTAAAAGAAAACATAGGAGATGTGCTACAGGACATCAATTGCAAAAAATATATTTGGGGACTCAGCTCCAATGGCAGGTAAACCAAACCAGAGTCAAACAGAAGGGACTAAAAAGCTTTTATACCTCAAAGGAACCATCACAAAAACAAAAAAGGCAACCTACAAAATGTGAAAAATTGTTTACATATCACACATATGACAAGGGGTTAATTTTCAAAACTTATGATGTATTAATATAATCCCACAACAAAAATATAGACAACCCAATTAAAAAATGGGAAAAATTCCTGAATAGATATTTTTCTAAGGAAAATATTCAGATGGCTTACAGACATATGAAAATTTTTTCAACATCATTTACTATAAGGGAATTGCAAATCAAAATCACAGGGAGATATCACCTCACCCCTGTGAGAGTGGCCCCTATATCAAAATACACACACACACACACACACACACACACACACACAACAAATGTTGGCACGGATGTAATGAAAAAGGAACTCATAGATTGTGGAAGTGAAAGTTGCTGCAGCCTCCATGGAAAATGATATGGAAATTTCTTAGGAAAATAAAAATGAAAATTCTGTATGATCCAGTACTACCCCCATTAGTCATTTATCCTAAAAATATGAAAACTCTAATATGAAATGATTTGTGTATACCTATGTTCATAGCAACACTGTCCACAATTGCCAACTCGTGGAACTAACCTATGTGACCCCCAAAGGATGAATGAAAAAAGAAATTGTGGAACATATACTTAATGTAATACTACACAGCTGTTAAAAAAATGAAATAGTGACTTGTGGGATAAAACAGATGGACATTGAGGTGATTAAATTAAGGAAAGTCAGAAATTTATAGATATCAGATAGTTGCACTCATCTGTGGAATATAAATAATAAAAACACACACAGACAAAATACCATGGGAATAAATCTTGGTCTTAGTGAAAGAATTTTACAATTACCAAAAGGGACAGGGGGAGGAAGGAAGGCTTGGGGGAAGGAGGCTGATAGAATATTGGCACAGGTGGTTGAGTGGAAGGTTAATGGATCATGTAGGCATATGAAGGAGCAAAAATATAACCCTAAAGTTAAAAGTTTAAAAATACACTAAAAAGGGCCTCCCTGGTGGCGCAGCAGTTGAGCGCTGCACTGTGGAGCTGTCGGCAGCACGCGATGCAAGTTCGACACCCAGCCGGGGAGAATCCCACATGGTGCGGCAGACCTCTCCTGCCTCGCCCGCTGCTCCCCTCAGCAGTGTATTTCTGATCTGCCTGTTCTGCTCCCCACTCTGTCTCTGGTGAATCCTCTCACCGCCCCACACCTCTGGCCTGTACCCCAGCTTGTATGTATAAATAAATAAATCTTTAAAATAAATAAATAAATAAATAAATAAATAAATAAATAAAAATGCACTAAAAATATAAAATTAATTTTTTAATTTAATTTTCCCTACTCCATATTCTACCCCATAGGTGTCTATAGTTCTATTGTTGCCTTTATTTAATTTTGTCTTATATTGTCATAATATTCATGACTCCTCTTATAATATCCTCATGCTATCACTCCTATTCATTAATATTTATTTACTCTCATAATGACAATATTCATTTTAATTAGTCACTTAAATTCCTTGTGAAAAGAGACCATATCTACTTCCATGCCTAATACAATAATTTGCACACTGAAAGCATACCACAAATGTTTATTGAATTGACTGATATTTGTAAAAAGTCTTGGTCTTTAGAAAACAGAACCAAGATACTTTACTATCTATCTACTTAGCTGCCTAGAAAATATATACATATATACGTGTGTGTGTGTGTGTGTGTATAAAATATGTGATTTGTTACTAATGCACTAGATGATGCTTAGTAAATAGAATGAGAAATTGATAACAAATGTTCTCTGAGACCTTTCTAGCTACAAAATTTTTTGATTGCATACATATATGTATATGCATAAATATATATGTCATAAAATTATATATTTTATATATACATATATGGATGTGTAAAATTACATGCGTATATGTATGTGTATAAATATGTGATAAAATTTATATATTTGTTACATATATACATATATAATAAATATATGTATAAAATCAAAAAAAATTATAGCTAGACAGGTCTTAGAGAACATTTGTTACCAGTTTCTTATTCTATCTATTTCCTAAGCATCATCCTGTGCATTAGTAACAGATTCATGATGAAAAGAGAGATCTGATGAAGCCTAGGCCTCATACCACCAAGCTGTGTGGGTGATCTAGCCCATAATCTAGACTTGATTGAAAATTGCATCCAGACATAGCCTGCTACTTTGGAATCATGTAAGAACACTTTGTTGACACCAGAACAACTTCCTAAATATGATATATTTTCCAATGAAGGTCATCTTATAGGTAAAGAATACACAACTCTCATCAAAACGAGCATTGTAGTTTATAGTTTTATTTCACATTGTGATGAAATGAATTGGCATTCTAATTTTTTTAACATAAACTTGAAACAGATTTCAATATTCTTAGAAATAGTTCAACTACTATGGATATTTATTTAAGCTTGAGAAAAGAATTTCTCACTGTTAATTCAAATATAGTAAAGTTTAGTACCAGGGTAATTAGCATAGGCCCAGTCAAACTTCGAACTAAGTGGCTCGAATCAACGTGAATACCTAAATTAGCCTCTATGTTGAAACCCTCTATTTCTTCATGGGAAAGGTGAAAAAGGTTCTAATGGTGATGCTATTTGGAATATGAACCACAACATTCTGAACCATATCCTGACAGTCAGTTCCTCCCAAGTTGGTCTCTGAATCAAAGCAGCGATGACAGCCATTTAGATAGACACTGCTAAAAATGAAGTGCTGACGAGAGGATTTACAGCCATTATCAATCCCCTGAGTCACGCCATGGAACTTTAACTAGATATTTTATCATGTTGGTTGCTTCTCTCCAAATTTTCTCTAATTTGTCTATTTTTCAACATGTGATATCTTAAACTAAAAGCACTTGAAATATGTTCAGGCAAAAATAGTGCCAAGCTGCTGGCAATAATTTTTTTCTGGTTTAGAACATAATGCTTCTATTAACACAGACTGATGTCACTTTATAGGGATCTGAAAGATTTTTCTTTAATAAATCATACCATATTGTTGATCTTACTAGACTTCAAAATACACTAAGACATGGAGTTGCAACCTATGGCTCAAATACCAACATGATAGATAACTTTGAAGGAGACAAATTAAGTTGTCTATTGCTAAACATGAAATCCTGCCTCCCAACCTCCTCTGGTAACTCTCCATTCTCCTTACCCACAATTCAGCCAGTCCACCTCATTTGCCTAATCTTAACTATAGTGTTAAAAATTAATCTTAACAGGTATAGGTTACATTCTTCCATTCCACTCCACCAACAACCCCTACCCATTAACTACTAGATTACTACATGTTGACTGATTCTTAGGAACAGAAAAGAATTCAAACTCTAAAGCAATGAAGTTACTCTACTGCAATGAGATCATATTTTATTGTGAATAGGGTTATAAATTTAGTGCGAAATACAAAAATCAAATCTGGTCAGAACTACCATTGGAAATCTAAAGAAGGTTTCTGTGGTGAGAGGAATTGTAAAAATGTAGCCTCCTGAAGGGATTACATGCCCTGATTTCAAACTATACTACAAAACTATAATAAATAAAACAGCATGGTACTGGAACAAAAACAGACACAAAGACCAATGGAACCGAACAGAAAACCCAGAAATAAATCCTCATATCTATGGACAACTAATCTTTGACAAAGGAGCAAAGGATATGCAGTGGAACAAGGTCAGCTTGTTCAATAAATGGTGCTGGGAAAAATGGATTGCTACATGCAAAAAAATGAAGCTAGACTACTACTTCACACCATGCACAAAAAACAAATCAAAATGGATAAAAGACCTGGATGTAAGACCTGAAACCATAAAATTTATAGAAGAAAATATAGGCAAAACTCTGCATGACATACATCTCAGCAAAATCTTTGAAGACACGTCCCCCAAAGCAAAGGAATTGAAAGACAAGAGAAAAGCTGGGATTACATAAAAATAAAAAGCTTCTGTACAGCAAAAGAGACATTAGCCAAAACTAACAGTCACCCTACTAACTGGGAGAAAATCTTTGCACACAATACAACCGATAAAGGACTGATAAAAAAATCTACAGGGAGCTCACACAACAAAAACAAAGTCAACAATCCAGTCAAACAATGGGCTGAAGAGCTAAAAAGTCACTTCTCCAAAGAAGAAAAGCAAATGCCCAACAGGTACATGAAAAAATGTTCATCACTCATAATCAGGGAAATGCAAATCAGAACCACAATGAGATACCACCTCACACCAGTGAGAATGACGCACATTAAAAATACAGGCAACAACAAATGCTGGCAAGGATGTGGAGAAAAAGAACTCTTCTACACTGCTGGTGGGAATGTAAACTGGTCCAACCTCTATGGAAAGCTGTATGGCGATTCCTCAAACTGCTAAAAATGGATCTTCCATATGACCCAGCAATACCACTCCTGGGAATCTACCCAGAGGACACAAAAACAATAACCCAAAAGGATACATGCACCCTTACACCAACATGAATGACACACATTAAAAAAAAAACAGAAAACAACAAATGCTGGTGAGGATGTGGAGGAAAAGGAAAAGTTCTACACTGTTTGTTGGAATGCAATCAGGTCCAACCTCTATGGAAAGCTGTATGGCGGCTTCTCAAACAACTAAAAATGGAGCTTCCATACGACCAAGCAATTCTACTCCTAGAAATATACCCAAAGGACACAAAAACATTAATCCAAAGGTCACATGCACACCTATGTTCATTGCAGTTCTATTTACAATAGCTAAAACATGGAAACAACCCAAATGCCCCAAAATTTATGACTGGATCAAGAAGATGTGGTACATGTATACAATGGAGTACTATTCGGCAATCAAAAATGATTAACACAATTCTCAGCAACATGGATGGAGCTAGAAGGGATCATGCTCAGTGAAATAAGCCAGAATGTAAAAGAAAAATATCAAATGGTATCACTTATAGGAAGACTATAAGAGAGCCAAACAAGAAATCAGAAGGAATAAATAGCACACAAAACATAACAAAAGCAAAAACTAGCAGGCAACCACAAATAAGAGACATTCTACAGAGGAAGGGAAGGAAGAGAGACCAAAATAGAGGAGAAAAGAGCACAAGAGACTATGGTGATGGCTCATGGATGAATTGATGGGGGGAAACCTATGGGGATACACAGTAATGTAAAGGACATAAATTAAATGAAAAAATATATATAATATTAATATAAATACCACTGTCAAGGGATTTTGAAGATGTAAAATTCCTGGTCAATTGGCATTAACATTCAGAGATTACATGGGTGTGTTTGACTCAGTCAAGTGAACCTTTTTAAAGCAGAGTATTTTCTCAGGTTGGTAACACAAGAGAACATCAGAAGCAATGACAGGGTCAGGATTTGTTAAGCCATTTCTAGCTTGCAGACATAAGGGATCATGGGCAAGGGCCAGAAATTGCCTTCTAGATGCCAAAAAAGACTCCTGGACAACACCCAGGTGGAAATCAGGATCTTGGTCTTACAAATGCAAGAAACTGAATACTTTTCTTTTTTTTTTCCTACACCATCATGAATACAAAAGGAACCCTCCTACATTATTGGTAGGAATGTAGATTGTTCTAGACTGTATGGAAAACAGTAGAGATTTCTCAAAATACTAAAAACTGAGTTTCCATTTGATCCAGCAATGCCACTCCTAGGTATCTACCCAAAGAAAAAATATATAACTAGAAGGGATATACTCATACTCACTATGGTACTATGTACAATACCCAAGCTATGGAAACAACTCAATTGCCTAACAACAGATGAGTGGATAAAGTGGATTAAGATATAAAGTGGTACATCAATAAAGTAATTTAAAAGTTTCAATCTATAATAATAACAGTAAAGTAATAGAAATGAAATGAAAAAAGATATTTTCCCTTGTTTGTACCTGCCAAGTCAATAATTTGAGGTGGAATAAAATTTTCAAAAATTTTTAAAAAATGGAAACTAAATTCTACCCACAACTTAAATAAACCTAGGTAAATAAACCTAGAAGCAAGTTCTTCTATAGTCTCCAGCTAAAAGCATCACTTAGCCAACACCTTGATTTCAAATTTTGATGCTCTAAGAAGAACTCAGTCAGAGTAGCCCAGACTTCTGACCTAAAGAACTGTGAGTTAATAAATGGGTGTAGTAAGCTGCTAAGTCTGTAGCAACATGCTACACAGAAATAGAAAATGAATCCAATGCTACACTGGAAATTCACCAGGTCTATACTGTTCACTACAGTAGTTTGAGGCTATTTTGTTTACATTAATTTTTATTAGCTTAAATTCCTGTGTCACACTCAAATACTGGATTGCCATGTGTGGCTCTTAGCCATATTTGACACTACAAACTCTTGGATTTTTCCATCATCACAAAAAGTTCCTTTAGACAGAATGGTTCTGGAAGATCCAGAGTAACCAATTTTCCTGCAACTCTGACTCCAGTGATTAATTCTTTGATGTTGTCAGAAGCCTGTATATCTGATATCATCGGAATGTATATATGGACCATGTGATAAATATGTATGTCTAATACTATAATCACACTGAGTCATGTGAGATGCTCACACCATGGAGAAACAAAAATGAACTAAGACTTATCGAGGGAAGTGAATTTCTACCTTCCATTTCCTGCTCACTACTAGATGCATAAACAATTTGTGAAATGGTGGGCATAATCTATGATTTTTTTCCTTCTTGTTTTAGTTAAATATGCGTATATGATATGATTCCACTCTACCCTACCTATTCCCTCTGAGAAAAAGAACAAGTCAGGATTAAATTTGTAGTTTGACCTGATTGCCAGGAAGGAAGATTTAGCCATTCAAGATCAAGTCCAAGGAAATATGACCTTGGATAATGGTGGGGGAATAATGAGGACACACAGACAAGGAAAATCACCTAAAAGCACCCAGCATTTAAGATCACAGGGATTTTTGAAATCAATGACAGTATAGGTGGTAGGCCACGGAATTACATTATAAACAGGTGATAAAATTTTGACCAAGATTCCATGACATTTTTGTCATTTACACATATTTCATGGATCAAAAAGATAATGTTTTAAGCATTTTAAATTTTGCAACAGATAACTTCATCCCATGGGATATACTTCGGAATGTCCTTAATGCTGTGGATAGATGACAAAATCAAATGCTGAAATGTCCTAATAAAAACCAGAAAATCAGATTTTGTTCTAAATCCTAGGAAGAAAAAGAAACTACAGGAATTAGATGAGAATCTAGATCTGGATTCAAATCATTCTAGGAGGATGGATGAAGGACGCAGATCCAAGGATCCAGCAGGAAAGATAGGAAAAATAGAGAAACCAGGCACAAAAGACCAGTTAGAGATCCAATACCTACACACGATGTTGAGCAGGTCACAAACATGTATTTATTTCTAGTCGAAGACTCAAATGAGCCCTCTCAGAACTTAGTTCAGTCTTACTGAAATAAGTGATATTATCAGGCCATTTCCAAACAGTTCTCCTTAAAAAGTCTACCTGTGTCACCAGATCTAGAATATGTGACCTAAGTCAGGAAATATGGACATTATCACCAGCAGCCAAGAGTGACAAACTGACACGGGGAAGTTACATTTGTGGGTAGGGCCATGAGAGGAGATGCCACTCATCACCTCGCCCAAGTGTTTTGCCCAGCACCCAAAGAGGTTTCTCACCCAGCAAAAGCTGGTCAATGGTACCCTCATCTCTCCTGTTAGCCCCTACTTCCATTTTGTAGCACTCCTAGCTTCTCATTCCTGAACCAGACATTTATCCAATGTCACATTTTTTGTTTCAATCGAATAATCCCAGGTCAGGAAATTATATCTCTTTTAGACCCAGTCCCTTGCATATATGTATGCAATATATGTACCTGAAAGTTAAGTCCTGAAAGTTCACACAACTTTTCTAAACTCACACACTAAATGGCAAAACTAGTTGTCAAATCCATGTAACGCAAGTATTCTGACTCTCATTCAGGAGTTCTCACGATATTGCCTTCCAGCAGCTATTCTAAACTTTTTCAATGCATTTTATGTTTTTATTCACATAGCATTAATTTACAGCACCATATATGGTCTAGAGGTCTAGGTTCACACCTCGACAGACATTTGTTACCATACTAAACCCCCATGCTAAAGCTCCCATAATTCTCTACCAAGTTCATTAAGCCCCACCCCTTTTGCACAAAATCCCCATACTCCCCCTGGTAATAGCACATTTCTAATGTTTGTTTGGTTTAGTTTTTGCCTTTTCTTTTGTTTTGCATTATTTTACATTGGTGAAATCATCTGGTATTTGTCTTTCTCCTTCTGACTTAGTTTACACTGCATATTCCCCTCCAGTTCCATCCATTTTGTAAATGTCAGATTTCTTATAGTTGAATAGTATCCCATTTTGTATATCTTAATCCACTCATCTGTTGTTGGGCATTTTAGTTGTTCCCAAAGCTTCACTACTGTAAATAGCATTACAATGAATAAAGGAGTGTATATAACCCCTTGAATTACTGTTTTTACTTTCGTTGGGTAGATAAGTAGGAGCAGAATTGCTAGATCATGTGGTAGATGTATTTTTATTATTTTAAGAAAACTCCATACTCTTTTTGAAAGGGGCTGGATCAGTCTTCATTCTCAGCAACAGTAATGAGTGCTCCTTTTTCTCCACATCATTGCCAGTGCTAGTTATTTCTGGTCTTTTTGATATGGGCCATTCCTACAGATGTGAGATGGTGTCTCATTGTGGTTTTGATTTGCATTGCCCTGATGGTAAGTCATGAGTTCTTTTTTTTCCATGTGCCTGTTGGCCATCTGTATGTCTTTTTTGCAGATGTGTCTATTCAGCACTTCCGCCCATTTTTTGATTGGGTTCTTTGTTATTGTTGAATTGTATGAGTTGTTTATCAATCTTGGATGTTAACCCTTGTCAGATGTATGACATGCAAACTTTTCTCATATTCAGTAGGGTGTCTTTTCACTTTAATGATAGTTTCTTTTATTATGCAGAAACTTTTTAGCTTAATGTCCAATTTATTTATTTTTGTTAAGTTTCATTTGCACTGAAATGGCCAATCTCTTTTCCTTGATATGGTGTTGAACATTTTTTCATATGTCTGTTGGTCATATGCATGTCTTCTTTGGAGAAGTGTACATTTAACTCTTGTCCATTTTTTGTTTGGCTTTTTTATTTCCTTTTTGAATTGTATGAGTTATTTGTTGATCTTGGATATTAACTCCTTGCCAGATATATGAATTGCAAGATTTTTCCCCATTCAGTAAGAGTCTTTTTGTTTTACTGATAATTTCATTTGTTATACAGAGGTTTTTTAGCTTGATGTATTCCCATTTGCTTATTTTTGCTTTTGTTTTCCTTGCCACTTGCCATTTCTGAAGCCATTGTTATTGAGTGCTTTACCTATTTTTTTTTCCCTTTGTATTTTTGATTTCTGGTCTACCTACAAGTTTTAATTCATTTTCAGTTAATTTTTGTGTATGATGTGAAAAAGTGGCCCCAGTTTCATTTTTGTGCACATGGCTGTCTAATTTTCCCAAAACCACTTGTTGAAGAGACTTTCCTTTTTCATTGCATACTTCTGCCTCTTTGTATGGTACATTACCTGTCCATCTAAATGGATATTAATTTCTGGACTCTCAATTCTATCCCATTGGTCTGTGTGTCTATTTTTTCCCAATACAATACTGTTTTGCTTGCTATTCTCCTGTAGAATAGTTTGAAGTCTAGGAATAGGATACCTCTATTCCTCTTCTTTTTTGTCAAAATTACTTTGGCTATTTGGGGTCTTTTGTGGTTCCTTATCATTTTCAGTAATGTCTGTTCTAATTCTTCGCAGAATTCCATTGTAATGTTGATAGGGAATGCATTGAATATATATATATATATTGCTGTGGGTAAGATGGACATTTTAGCAATTTTAATTTTTCCAATCCATGAGTAAGAAATATCTTCCCATTTGTTTTCTTCCATTTCTTTTAACACTATCATAGTTCTCATTGTACAGGTTTGTCCTTAACCTCTTGTTACATTTATTATAGGTACTTAATTCTGTTTGATGCAATTGTGAATGGTATTGTTTTCTTGATTTCTTTCTCATAATTTACTATTTGTATATATGAATTCAATTGATTTTTGTAAATTTATTTTTGAACTTATTACTTTAATGTATAGATTTATTGCTTCTAATAGCTTCTAGTGGAGTCTTCCGGACTTTCTATGTATATTATCATGTCATCTGCAAACAGTGAAAATTTTACTTGTTCTTTTTTGACTTACTCCTTTCATAACTTCATATTCATTTGCTCTAGTTAGAACTTTCAATTCCATACTGAATAATAATGGTGTAAGTGGACATCCTTATTTGTACTTGATCTTAGAGGAAAAGCTTTCAGGTTTGTGCCACTGTCTATGATGTTAGCTGTAAGTTTTTCATATATGCCTTTTATTATGTTGAGATATGTTCATTCTATTCCCCCCTTTTGAAGGATTTCATAATAAATGTACACCTTATCAAATGTTTTCTTCACATCTACTGATGTGATCATCTGATTTTTATTTTTCTCGTTTTTGATGTGGCGAATTACATTGATTAATTTGAGAATATTAAGCCAGCCTTGAATCCCTGGAATTAATACCATTTGGTCATGACATGATTCTTCTAATGTGCTATTAACTTCAGTTAGCTAAGATTTATTGAGAATTTGCTTTTATTCATCAGGAATACTTTTCTGTACTTTGTGATTTCTTGTCTACTTTTGGTAGCAAAGAAGTTGACCTCATAAAATGTACCCCTTCTCAATTTTTTGAAGAATTTGAGAAGCACAGGTACTAGTTTGTCTTTGAAGTTTTGGTAGTACTCACTAGTAAAATCATCTTGTTGTGGGCTTTTGTTTTTTAGGATCCTTTTGATTACTTTTTCATTATCCTTGCTTGCAATTTATCCGTTGAAGTTCTCTATTTCTTCATGATTAAGTCTCAGAATTCTGTATGCTTTTGTGAAATTGTTTCTTGTAAGTTATCTAATATATAGGAATACAATATTGATGGTAGTCTTTTATGATCACCTTCATTTCTGTGATTCTGTTCTAACTTTTTCACTTCTCATTCTATTTACTACAGTTTTCTCGTTTTTTTTTTTTTTTTCTTAGTGGCCCTAGCTAGAGGTTTGTAAGTTTTGTTTACTTCTTAAAGAACAAGCTTTTTACTTTATTGATTTTTGGACTGTCTACTATTTTTATTTCCTCTCTAATTTTATTATATTCTTGTTCTACTGGCTTTTGGGTTTTCTTGTTCTTTTTCTAGTTCCTCAATATACCTTATTTGATATCTTTATTGTTTCTTTATAGTGGTCCTGTATTTCAACATACTTCCCTTTTTGTCCTGCTTTAGCTGCATCCCATAGATTCTAGTGTCTCATGTCATCATTTTTTGTTTTTTTGTTTATAGATACTTTTTCTCTTTTGATGTCATTAGTTTAATATCCATTCAGTAAGTATATTAGTCTCCACATATAAGAGGTTTATTCCAATTTCTTTTAGTGGTTGATTTCTTGTTTGATATCATTGTGATCAGAGAAGAAATTTCATATAATTTCAATCTTCATGAATTTATTACCACTTGTTTTGTGACCCAACGTATGTTTTATCCTATGGAATTGAAGAATTAGTCAGCTTTCTTGGGGTACAGTGCCATAAAATTTCTATTAAGCACTTTTGCTCTATATCCTCATTTAAGATGATTATTCCTTTTATTTATTTTCTGTATAGTTGATCAACCTGTTGATGAAAGTGAGGTACTAAAGTTATTTACATCTATTGTGTTGCTGTTAGTTTCTGTTTCCATATTTGCTAATAGTTGCCGTATATATTTTGATGCTTCTTCATTTAGTGCATATATATTAACAAGATTTATGTCTTCCTGATAAATTAATCCCTAACTTATTATATAACATCCCTCTCTGCTTGGTCAGACACATAGAAAATTTGGGGAAATATAACTCCTTATATGAAGATATTTTGTTTTGTATACATCTTTTTGTGCAAGATCTCCAAGTGAACTTTCGTGAATTCATTGAGTCCCCACAGAAGACATCTTTGAGTTGGTATCAATATAAATAAACTTCTACACAGCCAAAAATAGACCAGTGTATAGTCATCTACCTTGGATGAGGTTGAGGAAAGATAAAAGTCTGAGCTAAGTTCATTGAAAATGAAGACAATGAAAATGTTAGTTCATAGAACTATTTCTGAGGGGGAACGGGTGCTATACTGAAGCCATGTTGTACCAGCTTGCAAGGGTCAATTTTATATGTCGTGTTATACCAGCTTGCAAGGGTCAGCCATTGGTAACTTGAAATCAGCAATAGGTATTAGACACAGAAATTAGCACTCAAGAACTTTTGTTTATAAGTTTAGTTGGTTTACCATAATATAACTAGACTGGACAGGGATTGGTGACTAAACGACTAAGCAGAAATATCAGATTTTGCAAGGCCTCATGCTTCTAAAATTTGAGGGAATCATCCTTAAGATAAAGAACATGGAACTATCAATTCAAACTGAGGCATAAATAATGGACTATAGTAGTATTCCTGGAAGCCAGCAATAATTTAAATATACAAAGAAGTGACTGCAAACCACATTAAAATAGCCCACTAAACCCAAACTAAATGCATCCCCAATTCAGCTTCCCTTTAGCCAGATACTAAAAAGTACTCACAACCATGCCAACACCACATCACATGATGGGAAGTATGTCATAAGAGAAGTCAGGGTGAAAAGCAGCAGTAGTCTTAAGCCACTGTGTTTAAAATGTCATAGTTTTGCACACCTTACAAAATATATAAACATGTAAACCCCTTGCTAGGGTAACTCTCAGAACCTGGGAAAGGGTCCAAGAAATGGCGAGGATTTGAAGGCTGAACTTCATCAGCTTCATAGTGCATCTTCCTCTGAAAGTAAGAGAGACATCCAGGGTAACAAGGAAGTTGAGGAGACTGGCAGAATGGTACTTTGCTCTACTCATTTATAGGTCTCTCTAGTTCCCCCCCCCCAGATTCAAGATAGCTGGATGAATTGCTGCTGTTCTAATGAGGAAGTGAGGGCTGAGTAGCACTGTGAGCACTCTCCCTTATTCTCTCTCTTATTCATAGAGGAAGCAAGCACTCTTCATACATTACTGTTAACTGTTACAAAGAGCCAGTATTAACTGAAAATCTTGTGACATCCCAGAGCCATTTTCAAAAGCACATGGGCTTCTTCCTTCTGTGGGCCTTCTTGAGAGCTGCCTGGCCTCTGACAGTGATGCTCCTGGAAGAAGTCACAGTGAGGAAAGGTGAAATGTGTCTAGCACAAGTCAGAATAATCCATTCCAGACACATGTGCAATGCAGGAGAAACAGGTGCAAACAATTGAACCAGCTGTCAGCAAGCCATAGGGATCGCTTTTGATATCTTAATCGTTAGTTGATCCATGAGCCACGTTGGCAGCATCACTGTCATAGCTGACTGCACATCTGTAAACCTTTTCCAGTCTCTTGTGATGTCCGTGTGAGTTCGTGAAAAGCCTGACATCATGAGAGACTTAAATTGAGCATGATTGCCGCTGTTTCCGTTTTCCTGCCACAGAATAGAGAGTTGACAAATGCCAATAATTGCTAATTTTTCACTACTGTTTGTCATGTGCCACACAAGGCAAGAGGAGAGAGAGGGAGGGAATGAGGGAGGGGAGGGGGGGCAGGGGGAGAAGGAGAGAGAGAGAGATAGAGAGAGAGAGAAAGAGAGAGAAATCCTGCTGTCTCTGAGAGCATCTGTCATTGTTGTTTTGAGGTACTGTATTTCCTTTCTGTGTTGGATGAAAAGCCTATTTGCCCAGTAGCCATAAAATTAGGAAGTTTTTTTATGTGTTTATCCAGCTTCTTCATCTCATCAACAATAATACCCCATAATCAGCAGGGAAAAGACTTTAGATGAATGAATGTTTACATTGATAAAAATGCCTTCCATCTCCTTTCCATGCAAGAAAAGTGTCACCACTATACTTAACTCAGTGGGCAATTATCCCCAATAAAGGAATAGGAAATCAATGACATTTTCTGTAGCCTCTCATTATCAAAAAGATTTGTTATTAGCTTTGCATTAAAATCTCCTCCTAAAGCTATTATTATTAATTGAAAACATGTAAGAAGCAGCTTCGTTGTTTTAATGGATTATTTGACTTCTGAGTAGCATTTAAAATTATATTTAACATAGTAACAGTTTTAGAATTTTAATTTGGATGATGAAACATTTTAATTTAAAACATTTAATATGAGTGAAAATTCAAGTTGTTCCAATTCAATTTGTAACCTTGGGCAAGCATCAGTTTCCACATATGCAAAATAGGAATAATAATAATAATAATACCTGTAACTCTCATGAAGACAGTGAGAACATATTTAAGGGACTATGCCAGTACATGATGCACGGTAGAGGGCCAATAAATAGTAGCTAAGGAAAGCAAGTAGAAAATGCTTATTTCACTTGTTCTAGTGAAATGAAAATATTTCTTCTGCTTACTTTATTTCAAAATAATGGAAGTAATTATTTTAAGATGTTAGGACAAGTCCGTCCTAACAATTTGAGATAAAATGAGTGCAAAATTTCCCCTTAAGTGCCTACTTTTATGCATTCTTTACCCTGAACTGTTTTCATGCGGGAACTGAATCATACATATTTTTCTGGTGTTTTACCAAAAAAAAAAAAAAAATTTCCAAGAAAAACCTCCAGCTATTTAAGCCTAACAAACTTCACTTTTCTGCTGATACAAAAGAGGATTTCTGGTAAGTAAAGTGTCACTTTTTTCTCAGATTATTTTTTATGGTTAAATATAAAAACTTAATAAAAGTTAACATAGGAATATAATTTCCTATAAATATACTTTTTAAGGTAGAATATTTTATATTTTCATTCTTTGGTAAGTCTGATATTTTACTTTATTTTTAGATAAAATTTTGTTTATCATTAATGTAACATCCAACTTTTACAATGAGATACCACTCTGATGAATATTATCACACTAATGAGATAAGCAGGTATTCCCAAAAATAGATAAGATGGGATAAATACAATTAAGACAGTATATTTTTCTAGAATTTACTAAGACTTAGATAATCAATAATCAGAGATTACTATAAACAGCTATACGGAAACAAGTATAACAACCTAGAGGATATGGACAAATTCCTAAAACTATACAATCACCCAAAACTAGACAAAGAAGATAAAGAACACCTAAACAGACCAATCACAAGTAGTGAAATTGAAACAGTAATTAAAAACCTCCCCCAAAACAAAAGCCCAGGACCAGATGGTTTCACAAATGAATTCTACCAAACATTCAAAAACGAAATAGTCCCTATATTACACAAACTCTTTCAAAAAATCGAGAAGGAAGGAGTACTACCAAACACATTCTATGAAG
>PVIJ01007520.1:0-81858 GCA_004024925.1 Scalopus aquaticus
GGGGGGGGGGGGGGGGGGGGGGGGGGGGGGGGGGGGGCTCGCGCATGCGCACTCGTGCGGGCCTCGGTGGTGCGCTGGGTGCTGTCCGGCTGGGCCCGTGACGTCTGGAGCTTGCTTTCTCCGAGCTGCTCACGGCGAGTTGGTGCGTTGAGTTTGCATGTCGGGGAGAACGACGTGAATGGGTCCCAGGTCTCCTGCTTTTGCATCAGGTGCAGAGGACCTGGGGGAGACAGGGAGCTTTGTGAGGATCTAGAAGGGTCTTGGGGGGCCGGGGCTGGAGGCGGTCTCGGGACAGCAGCGCTGGACGGCCCGCTGGGGGAGCTGTGTGGGGCAGGTGCGGGGAGCGCCGAGGGGGCTGCCTGGCGGCAGAGGGCGCGACCATGAGGGCGCGACCATGTGCGTCTGTGTAGGGGATGGATGAAGACGCGGCCTGGGGGACCGGGCAGGTGACCAAGTTCTCAAATACCGGAACCAAGACGTGAAGGCTCCTAAGATGAAAGAGCAAGAGCAGAGACTGCGCTGGGGGCCTCCCTGGCCCCCGCAGTGACCCCACCATGTGCCCTGCTCGGTTCTGAGCACGTGACAGTTCTTGTCTCACTTAAAGAGCCCAGAGCTCCGTGGAACAAGCGCTTTTAGAAATGGCCTCCGTTTACAAGTCAGGACATCGGGGCTGGGAGAGATCCCGCAGTGGGGGAGATCCCTGGGGGCGGGGCTGGGGGCCGCCCTCGCTGCCCTCAGCACGCCCACACCCCCACCCCACTCACCCAGGGCCGTCTGATGAGATGGGTGCTTTTCATTTCACTCTCAGAAACACCAAGGCTTGGGGAGGGCTCGTGTCCTGCCACCTGCTGCCTCCTCAGAGGTGCCCTTGAAAGTGGACACTGCTCAGTCATGGGGGGCATTTGGGTCCACTCCAGTCAGAGGCCAGTGAGGCGAGGCCAGGTGCATCCCTGAGCCACTAGGGAGACGGAGGAGATGCCCCTGGCTGGGCATCTTGAGTGGGCGCTGGCCACTGTCTCATGGAAGGGGCACGCCTGGGCGGGAAGAGTGGCCAGCGGGCTGGACGCTGGCTCGTTGCGGCCATTGCCGGGCGAGCCTGAGCTTCATCTCTCAGCACCTAGCTTCTCGATTCCAGATGCTGTCCGTGGGGACCGCTCTCACTGCGCTCTTGCTCTGGCCCGCGGTGCTGATGAGAGCCGGGGGCATGGGGCAGCGGGCGGTCACGAGGGGCAGGGCTGCCGGTTTGCCCCCTCAGGAGCGGCGGGCAGCTGACTGAGCTCACGGGCTGCAGCTCCAGGGAAGCCCCGGGGCAGGGCCCCTGAACTTTAGCCTGACTCTGAACTCTACGTTGTCAGGAGACGTGAGCTGGAAGTCGCCCCAGAACAGACAGTCCTGTGCTGGTCCTCTCTTCGCTGCGTCCAGAAACTGCAGGGTGTCGTATTTATTCATTCAACTTGGTGGGAACACAGCGTCTCTGCGTCCTGGACCGCGACCTCCAGCCTGGGGCGCACGCGTGCCCCCTGGGGACCTGGGGTTGGCTGAGCCCCGTCAGCCGCAGCCCTCAGCCCTCAGCCCTCAGCCCTCGGTGCTTCTTTGTTTGGAATTTCGAGGGGCCTGAGCCTTGCCAGGCGATGGGGAGCTCAGGACCACCCTATTCCTGGTGAGGCTGGTGAGGCGGCTGGTCTAGGAGCCAGGGGTGAAATAAACCTGCTCTTTGCAACTTCCTGCATCCCGTTCTCGCTCCTCCGTTCTCCCTACATCTTCCTCAGCTCTGCTTCTCC
Source organism: Scalopus aquaticus (assembly GCA_004024925.1). Classification (NCBI taxonomy): domain Eukaryota; kingdom Metazoa; phylum Chordata; class Mammalia; order Eulipotyphla; family Talpidae; genus Scalopus; species Scalopus aquaticus. The sequence goes on from PVIJ01007520.1 coordinate 1,782, forward strand.
CTCTCGGCCGTCTTCTCCCTGCTGAAGCCTGCAGCAGGCTTTGGACAGTTTATTTATTCATTCATCAAACATTTCGTGAGGATCTGCTCTCTGAGGCCCCAGGCAAGGCCCAGGGCACAAACTCGGTAACACAGGACAGTAGCCTTTCGCTTGGACAGTGGCCAGCACTCTTCAGACTCCACAAGGAAGGAGAGGTGGGGAGCCCCACTCGGCCAGGGGCCCCGGGGCGGGGTCTGGTCCCCACAGAAACACCGGGTCTTGGACGAACTACCCGAGCCTGCCTTGTCCAAGGGCAGTGCCAGCCGTGGCCAGCGCTGCTGTTCCACCCACCCGCGACCTTTCTCATGTGCCACCCCGTTTGGTCCCTGACCAGGGACGTGTTTTCAAACCCTAGACCTCCAAGAGTTGGCCTCTGGGAGCTGGAAGCTTTCATGTGTCTTCTTGTCTGTGGGCCTTACGGGAACCCAGAGTTCCCTCTCCTCACCCACAGATTGTCCGCCGGCTGCTCTGTAAGAACAGTTATGGGACAGTCCAGGGGGCAAAGGGGCTGGTTGGCTGTGGCCCCCTGGGGGTTTGTGTCCGGCCAGCGGCTGGGGTCCGCACACCTCTGGCTGCGGCAGGAATTCCTGCCACTATCGAGAGCCGGGTCCTGCCCTCTCGGCGGTCCCCGCCCCATCAAGGATTCGGAGCTGGCCCCCTCGCCCTGCGGCCACTTCAAAACCCCTCAGCTGGAGCTCTGGGATTGTTATTCTTTCCCATTTAAAGACATTCCATTTCATGTGTAATTAAATGTGTGGTATTGAATTAATGTTTTCTTCTGAGCATTTTTGGCAGCGTGAGACCCCAGGGTCTGGCCAGTGCAACGAAAACACACACACTCCTCAGAGATCCTCCCTTCCTTCCCCACCCCCTGCCTCCCCCTTTCCTTCCAAGACTCTCCCTGTCCTTCCTGCCCCTGTCAACCCCAGGACTCACCGCAGCGTGCCAGAGCCTGAGACCCTGGGGCCCCTCTGTTCCTGTGGGGGGTCGGGGTCTTGGATTCTGCCCTCTGGCACCCTCTCGTCTGCAGAAGGCACCTTGAGGTGCTGCGGAGGTGGACGGGGTGGTAAGAGTGGGCCCCCTAGGGAATGAGTCTGGTCCTTGTGGACCACGGAGCGGTTTCCGCCATCCGCTGCGGCCAGTCCAGAGAGCGTGTCTGCGGCGTAGGCTTACGGGAGTCGCGCTGAAGGACGGCAGGGGACGCGCCCCCTCTGCCAGGCGGGCGGCCAGGTTCACACAGCAGAGATGAGCTCTGGGAAGCATGTCCTGGGAGGTGGGGGAGCGTCAGGAGTGTGATCGCCAGACCCAGGGGACCAGCCCACTGCCGAGGTGTGGGGACCACAGCACCGCCGTCCCACACCTGCTCTGCCATGGACTGAACGTCCTCGTTAAGTGACTTGACCCCCTGGCACCGCATCTTCCTCAGCTTCAGCGCGGCGGGCGGCTGCTATTGTTGCAAAGCGCATGGGGGTTGCTGATAAGCTAAGGCAAGGGCGCGTGAGGTTCACTCGATGAGGGAAAGATCTGGGGGTCTCAGCAAGGAGACCGGGACCCACTTAGGAAGCGGGCATGGCCAGGGGAGCGGCGTCCAGGGCTTGGGAGAGGCCAGCAGGGGTAGGGGCCGGGAGGGCGGCTCTGAGACCCATCTGGCAGCTGCAGGGAGAGGCCACCCCAGGCTGCCCCCACGGACCGCCCCCAGAGCAGTCAGAGCCAAACTGCCCTGGGGACCAGTGAGTGTCTGCTAGCGCGCTCTGGGTCCAACTGCGGCCCTGGCCTTCGGGGGCGGCTTTGCTGCTTGACATACAAATGCAGCAGCGCCGGCCCAGGGAAATCGGTTTCCTTGGCCGATCGATAGCCGTCCTGAGAAGATGGCCGTCTCTGCCTCTGATGTCTTCATCCCTCGTCTGCCCGACCTCCCTGCCTACCACTGTGGACTCTGAGGGAGGAGCTGAGCGTCTGGTGGCTCGGACAGGCCGGAGGCTTCCCAGCAACCGCTGCCCTTTTATGTTAGAAGAAAACCACTCTCCTTCTCGAACCCGCTCCCCGTGCTACAGTTCTGTTTGCAGGCTGAGCTCGGTTAAAATGAAAATCTCGCAGGGAGGAGGAAGCGGGCTTTGGTTACATGTCCATTAGGGGTCAGATATGTCCGAGGATCTCTAGGACCTAAAAACGCCCGGCGTGCCCAGGTGGAGCGAGAGCGACGCTGCCCGTCTGGGAGGTGGCCAGGGAGGAGGGCGCCGGGCTCCTCCGAGGCCTGGCTTCTGGCAGCACCGTGTCTTGTGGGGACTGAGCTTGCCCTTCACCTGGCAGCAGGGCTGCGTGGCCAGTACCTGCCCCCGCTTTCTGGAGCAGGGAGGGAGGCCGGCAGGGGCCCTGTGTCCCCGGCCACGCGTCTGTCCAGCGGCTCCGTGCAGCCCCAGAAGCGTGGTGGGGACCCCCCCTGTGCTTCTAGGGTGAGGCAGCTGGGAACTGGGGCCGGACGAGGAGACCACCTGCCCGCTCTCCCCTCGGGCCCCCGCTCTCTGCACCCCTTGGAGGAGGTTCTACTCTAGGTCAGGCCTGACCCGCTGACTTCGGAGCCCAGAAGTCAACCCCACACCCTGGCTCGTTATCTGGGCCGTGGCTGGGAGGACCCCCCCAGGCGGTCACGGCCACGTCCTCTGCCGCTGTGTCCGACGAGCCTGCCACTGGGGACGCGGAGGGCTGCCCCGGTGGGGCCCAAGGGGACCCCGTCCCAAACAGGAGCCGGGCAGAGCAGCCTGAAGGCGGCGGAGTCCTCATTTCCCAGAGCCCCCCAACGCGCAGCCCTGGCTCTCGGGCGCCCCCTGCCTCTGCTGGGCTGGGGCGGTTCCCACGCCCGGTGCACACGTCACCTGCCCATCCAGTGTCTGAGCCGGTGACCCAGGCCCTGCGGGGCCGGCCGGGCAGGCAGTAACGGAGACTGATGCCCTCTCCTGCCAGGGAAATCCATCACTCTCTGGCGTGTGGGTCAGCTGGCCTTACCGGACGCAGCTCTGAGCAGCCTGGGGAGCTAAAAATAAGCACAAGCAGGGGCCCAGACGGTCGCGGCGTTTCCCAGGCCTGAGTCCAGCCCTTCTCCCACCCACCCCGGGGCTCCGGGGCGAGGCCCCCCTCTCCTTGGGCCCCAGGGTGAGCAGGCAGAGCCGGGCAGCAGCAGAGGGGGAGTGTGTGTGACTGGGCCTTGGTGGCCGCCAGGCTGGGTGGGGGAGGCCGGAGGAAGGGAGCTACTGCCGCGGAAGGGACCCAGGCCGGGCCTCAGCAGACCAGAGAGGCCCCTTGGCCCCTTCTGGCCCCGTGAACTCTGGGACGCCGGCTGCCTCCCGCCCTCCTCCGAGGCCCGGTGCAAGGCCGCATGCGCGAGTGGGGCGGGGGCCAGGAGGGGGCTGAGGCGCGCCTGGTCCCCTGCACCGGCTTCTTCCCGCGTGGAGGCCGCAGGGGTGGGTGCTGGAAGCTCTGTCCCTGGTGGTCCCCGAGGAAGCCTGAGGCCCGGATCCCGCCGCCCGCAGAAGCGGCCTGGCTCCTTGGGGAGCGGCCCCGGCCGGAGGGAGCTCCCGGGGGGCTCTCTCCGCTTCCCGGTCCTCTGCCGCGGGCGCGCCCTGTCCGGGCTCGGGCCGGGTCACCTCGGCCCAGGCAGCTCCTGCCCGCATCCTCCCGGCGCTCGTGCGCGTGACCCCGGCCACATCCCGCACCCCTGCAGGGCCAGCGGCCAGCGGGCCCAGCGCGACCACTTGGGCGTGGTCAGTGCGCGTGGCCCTTGGGGTCTCGTTTCTCTCCCCGAGGAGAGGGGCCTGTGAGGTAGAGTCCCCAAACGTTCTTAGTGCCGTTTAGTGGGTGGCCCCTGTCACAAGCCGACACCGTGCCAGGGCGTTAGAGGCCTTCTGCCGGACAGAGCCCATGCGTGCACGTGACTCGCGCGTGCGTGCGTGTATGACTCATGCACGTGTGCATGACTCATGCATGTGCGTATGACTCGTGTGTGTGAGCACGACTCATGTGCATGTACGACTCATGTGTGTATGACTCGTGTGTGCATGACTCGTGGGTACGACTCATGCACATGTGTGCATGTATGACTCATGTGTATGACTCACATGTGCATGTGTACGACTCATGCACGTGTGTACGACTCATGTGTACGACTCATGTGTGTATGACTCATGTGTGTGCATACTCGTGTGTACAACTCATGCACATGTGTGCAGGTATGACCCATGTGTATGACTCACATGTGCATGTACATGACTCGTGCAAGTGTGTATGACTCGTATGTATGACTCATGCATGTGTATGACTTATGCATGTGTGTGCAGGTATGACTCGTGTATGACTCACATGAGCATGTTTATGACTCATTCACATGTGTATGACTCGTATGTGTGTATGACTCATGTGTGCATGTGTGACCCATGCATGTGCGGTGTGCGGCATGCATATGTGACTTCTGTGTGTGTCTTTGGTTTGTCCCCAGCCCTGCGTCAAGCTGTTCTACGAACCGTCTCCTTTATCTTCACTAGAACCCAGTCCCTAAGGGCTGTTGTTCATCCCACTTTGCAGATGAGAAAATGGAGGCCCCGGGGTGCAATAACTTTCCCAAACTCAAAAACCAGCAGGGCGGGGGAGCTCAGACTCAAGCCCCGTCTTGAAAGCCGAGAAGCCTTGCTACGTGTGGCCAGGACCAGTGCCTGGGGGCAGGGGCACCTCACGCCCTCCAGAGACAGCAGCTGCGAGCCCGCCCCCCAGCCCCCAGCGCTGACTGCCCCACAGCTGTCCCCGCCGTTGTTCCGGCTCTCAGGCCGGCAAGTACAGCGTAGCAGGGTGGGGCTAGCCCGGGCAGGGCAGAGGCCTGGCTTCCATCCTGGTCAGGCTCTCACGTCCACCCCGGGGGCTCCGGGCCCTCCCTGCTGCGGGCTCCCGGGCCGTGCCCCCCGAGGGCCAGCGAGGGGCTGACCTGCTGCTCCCTGTGTGCCCGCAGACGTGCAGCACATCAAGAGGAGGGACATCGTGCTGAAGCGAGAGCTGGGTGAGGGCGCCTTCGGGAAGGTCTTCCTGGCCGAGTGCTACAACCTCAGCCCCACCAAGGACAAGATGCTCGTGGCCGTGAAGGTAACTTGGGGCCCGGGGGCTCCGGGGGGTGCTGGGGCTGGGCAGCGGGAGGGACAGGCTGCTCCCCGGGAAGATGGTGTCCACTGGCTTTGCCAGCTGCTCCTGGGCCCTGGCTCTGAGGTCGAAGATGTGTCCTCTGGGCCGCAGCCGTCTCCTCTGGCTTCTGAGGGGGAGAGCTGCAGGCCTCAGGGTGCCTGGGTGCAGCTAGCCGGGGTGACGCTTGTGCAAGGGCCCGGTTTATTCCGGGGGCCCCGGCAGGCCCGCCCCACTCCTCAGGGACCTTGGGGCCTTACTTCCCAGCAGCAGAGTTGGGGAAGCGTGGGTGGCCCGTGGGCTGCAGACATCACTGCGAAGAGAAGGGGTGCTGGGCAGCCCTGAGCACAGGGGAGCAGTGGCGGACTTGGAAGACATTATTCGAGCCCCCTCCAGCCCCAACCAATCCAGGTCTGACCCTCAGTGCCAGCTGCCCAGGGACCCCCTGGTGCCAGCTTGAGTGTCCACTGACCACAGGGCTTGGTGGGCCGGGCCAGCTGTGCAGGTTTGCAGCTGGGCTGACCTGCCCGGCGAAGGGACTTGGCCCGGGGGGCCGCCTCCCAGCCCCTCCGGCCGGCCGAGAAGATGCACCGGCAGTGGGCAATCTCGGAACGTGACTGGATGCCAAGTCAGGGCTCCTCCCGAGAGCTCCTCGGGTCTGGGGTGAGGCTCGATTCCGGGTTACCTGCTGAGGTGTGCTGGACAGCGAGCGCTCGCTCGGCTTCCGGGGCACGCCGGTGACCCCACGTTTGTGCCTTCTGCAAGCATGAATCCACTACCATGTTCTGGGCTGGAAGCAGAAGACCCTGCTCCCCAAGAGGACTCCTTCACACTGAGGGCTCTTACCAAACTGTCCCCGCGACAGCACTTTGGGGGACCCTGTATTTGTAGCATGTGTGTCTGCAATTGTGGGGGGCCACAGAGGCCAGGGGACCCCCAGGCATCCGGGAAGAGCTGTGCTGGCCCCAGGCATCCTGGAGAATCAACGCCTGGGTGGGTGCCCTAGCCCATCCCTAGCCCCGGTTAGCTGCTGACCTTGAGAAAGACGCTTGAGCTCTCTGGGTCTCGGTTTCCCTACTTGTGTAATAGGAATTCCAGTCGGCTTCTTAGAGTCGCGGTGATTGCATTATACAACATGTGAAGCCCTGAGTATGCTGCTTGGGATGTAGTAAGTGCTCAGTGAAGAGTCCTTGCTCTCTGTCTTCTATCATCATCTCGATGGCCACGTGCTTGAGCGTGGCTATACACAGCCTGCGTGACCTCTTGCTCTGACCGTCTAGAAGAGGGATGACCACATTCACCAAAGGGCCAGGGTATCCATATTTGGGCTTGGGGGGGTCATTGGTTTGCCATGAGAACCCCTGAACTCTGCCTGGATAGTGGGAAAGTAGCATAAACAGTTCATAAACTAATGAGGGTCACTACTTTCCAATCTGTTTTATTTATTTATTTATTTTTTTTACAAAAATAGCCATTGACTGCTGACCTCTACTCTTGAAAATAAATAAGGAGCTCAATCATTGCCCCATAAAAGGCTAACGATCGTGACCGCTGCTAATAAACTAACTCGTGTGTGTCCACGGTAGCGATGGGCAGAGGAGTAAAGTGACTCTGAACATTCAGGACCAGGGATGTGGAAAGGATCCTCATTTTGTCTAAACTCAGGCTTGGCCCTGCCCTGAAACATAATTTACAGGAGGATACTAATCCTCTGGGGGTTCCAGCACCCTTGGGGGCTGGGGGCTGGACCGAACCCTGGGAGGTGCCCCGCCTGTGTGGTCTGGTGGTGAGGGCCCGGTCCAGATTGGATAACATAAAACATGCTTTCTGTGGGCTTACAGAGAGCCCATTCACGTATAACCCACGATTAGGACGTCCCAACATTGTGACTTTAAATTAATTGACAAGGATTTTTTGACCATCAGTTGTTATGGAGGAAACAAAAAGCAGAAATGACAGCGTTGGTTTTGAAGACACTTGTAGTCCACTGGAGAGACAAGAGGAGGCCCCCCAAGCCTTGTCCTTGCCTTCCATCACACTGAGTAGCCCCAGGAAACCCTCTCCCCATGCAGAGGGGGGCGGAGAAGACCAGAAGCTCAATGCTCTCAAACGTTGGGGGTACAGAAAGAGACAAGGGGGACAGTGTCTAGCTTCTTCTTTGTTCCGTGCCTGCCACTCTGAAGGCCCCAGAGAGCCCTTGGCCAGACCCTCTGGCTCACCTCGCAGCCACTGAGGCGTTTCCCTGAGTGGCCTGGGAGCCTCTGAGCCGACCTTCCTCCTGCTGCCATTCGGCCCAGGTGCACCCGTCCCTGGGGACAGCCACTGCAATCTGGCCCCCATGCCACCTCCGATCCTTTGCCAGTTACATGGGAACTTTGGGTCGGACCAGGAGCCGGAGACCCCGCGTGACAGCCGAGGGAAAAGGCAAGAGAGGCTGCGTGGACACCCCAAGGGCCCGCAGTGCCCTGTGCCCCCACGAGGAGCTCAGTCTGCCTGGCAGTGTGGGCGCCGGCTTGGGGGTGCCGATGGCACTCAGAGAGCTGGGAACAGAAATACCCCATGGCGGCCGCTGGCACCCGCAGCGGGGCAGGAGTGATTTACAGAGATGGGGAGAGGCCACTTGGCTGGCCCCAAATTTGATCTGCTTTTCCCTCTCATAAATCCTGCGCTCACATAAATCTCCGCATTCTCCACCCCACCCATGCTGGCTCCTTGTCTTCCCCTTCTTGCTCTTCATGAAAATAAATAAATCACCGTGGTCCCCATGCCCCCCCGGGCCGCTCAGGGCTGGGCCACCAAGGGGCTGCCTTTCCACCCTCTGGCTCCCCCACCCTCCGCCTGCACCGAGGCGCCCTTGCTGACGGCCGCTCTTCCTGGGGCCCGGGCAGGGGGCTCGGTCGGGTGCCCCCACACCGGGACCCCCCCACCCCGGTTTGCGAAGCCTTGCATCTCACAGCCGCCAGCTGCCCACCTCTCCCCCACCCTGGGACTCGGTGGCACGTCGCCCCTGCTTTCCTGGGTGGACCCTGAGGCTTCAGTCCCTTCCCTTCGTTGCACCCCCACTTGGCCCCACTGGGAGGACTCCGGTGCCTTCCGGAAGCAGGACGTTCCCCAGCAAATGGACTCTCCTCCCAGTCTGACGTCAGGGAGTGCCAAGGGCTCGGGGCTCGGCACGGAGCTGTGAGGCTCCTGCTGGCTCTGGGTGTGCGTCCCCGCGGAAGCCTCGGGAGAGGGGCGCCAGGCTCCCACATCCTCCCCCACCCTTCTCTGAGGGGCCCGAGCTGAGGGGCACTGGCTTGAGTCATGGGGTGGTGATGGGCCGCCGCTGGCCCTCAGGGATGGACACGCCGAGGGAGGCGGGCGGGCCTGGGTGGGGGCTGCGCCCTGGCGCTTTAAGCCCCAGATGGAAGCTCATTCCCTGGGGCCCGGCAGCTTCTCCATCCTGGTGAGTGTTGCCAGGAGGGAGCGGACGGCCCCGCCCTGGCACTGCTAAGCCCGGGGACCCGCCTGTTCGCAGGCTCTGAAGGACCCCACCCTGGCTGCCCGGAAGGATTTCCAGCGGGAAGCCGAGCTGCTCACCAACCTGCAGCACGAGCACATTGTCAAGTTCTACGGGGTGTGCGGCGACGGGGACCCGCTCATCATGGTGTTTGAGTACATGGAGCACGGGGACCTGAACAAGTTCCTCAGGTAAGCAGGGACTGCCCCCTGCCCTGCCCCCGCCGAGGTCTCACTCGGGCCAGAAGCGCACTTCCCCTCTGGACCCTGCGGCTCGGGATGGGGCAGGGGAAGTGCCTTGTCTCTCCCACGCCCTGAGCGGCTTTGCTGCTGGTCTGCGGGAACATGTGGAGATGGTGGTGGACTGACCTGTGCTCTTCTTCCTGAGGCCAAGGTGGTCTGAGAGGAGGAGTGAGGCCGGGAAGGGGTCCAAAGGGGAGCCCAGAGGGCCTGCCAACCTATCTCGTCCACCCCTAAGGTTTCAGGTCCCACCCACCCCAGGTGGCAACAGCTTCGTGCCTTGGGGCTCTCAGTGCCGGGAAGCCAGGCTGGTCCCTGGTGTCCTTCTACAGGCCTCCCCGGGGACTTTTTGTTGATGAATAGGGAGTCTCAGGGCTATAAATGCATCAGAGGCAGAGATGGATGAAAAGAAAAGGGCAGATTTCCCTCAGGTAAATTTGAACCATGCTGGCCAGTTTAGTAGCCGTGTGTGGCTACTTGAATTTTAATGGACATGAATTAAAAATGTAAAAGCTCAGTCCTTGATTGCAGAGGACTTAGTAGCCACGTGTGGCGAGAGGCCGCCCCGAGGCAGTGAAGGATCGAACATTCCCGTCCACAGAAGGTTCTGGTGACTGCACTGCTCTTGCATGGCGGGTGTGCTTGCCAGGAGTCCCTAAGTCTGAGCCAGGTGCTGGCGTTGGAGAGGCTCTCGAGGGAAGTGGCAAGAGACTGCCGGGCCGACTTGCCCCACAGGACACCCCATCTCACCCCAGGAGGAGCGGTGGTAGGGCCCGGAAGTGGAGGAGCAGCCACGCCCCCGCTGTGGGCTTCGGCTCTGGGGCCCTGCAGCTTGGGGTGTGGTCTCTCCAACACCCACCTCCGAATCCCACTGAGAATGAGATCCCACAGCAGAGAATGAGATTCCCGGAATTCATATGTGGTCATGGAAGACGCTACCCTCCACCCCCAAACTGGCGAGGGGGGCCTTGAGGGGGCCTTCAGTAGGGGCTATGGTCTGGAGGGGGTGTGGAAGGTTGGTGGGAGAGATGGGCCAGCAGCATCTTTGAACCCGGCCTGTGAGCTGCGCTTCGAAAATGGCCTGAGGGGAATCCAACGAACCTCTAGAATGCGCTGAGCCCCCTGAAGGCTTCACACGCCCTTTCTTCCTGCCTGCGGGTTGGGCCTCCCCACAGGGCAGGCTTGCGCTGGCTCCTTTGTCCTGTCCTAGCGATAGCCCCTGGGCCAGGGCTCACACTTCAGTTTCTCTCCCCGAAACCAAGAGCCTCACTCACGGCGTCACAGTCTGTTCTGAGAACGACGTGACCGTCTTGCGCCGTGCCCAGGTGAGGGCCACCTAGCCAGGTGCTCCGCCAGTGTGGCTACGATGGCAACTATGACAAGGGTGATTTTATCAGGAGCAGTGAGCCCTGGGAGTTTCTAATGCAGGTGACACCCTTCTCAGCGACCAGGGTGTTCCTCTCCTGTTTCCCGCGCCGCTGGGGACAGAGGGACGCGCTCTCTCTCCCATCACACCCCGTGGGCTGAGCAGCCTTTGAGCCCAGCGCCACCAGCAGGCCCAAGCCGGTGCCCGCCTGTGCTGCTGGCGGCTGATGTCACGCGGGGAAGAGGAAGGGCTCCAGGCCGCGCCCACCCCACGTCCCTCAGTTGGAGACTTCGGGGGCGGCTGCGGTGACTGTCCCGGTGGACAGGAGCGAGCCTGGCCCACTGCTCCCCCTTCTCGCCTGCTGAAGCAGTCACTGACCTTCGGGCGAGGTGGGCCGAGCCCACAGGAGATAATAAAATGACCGTGTCCGTACTTAACGGTACCTTTCAGTGGGATTGGAGAAGCAGTAAAGCAGGCCGGCCTTGCTGCACGCCATGTCTCCGCAGCTGAGACGTCGTAAATAAGAGCCCTGGGCGTGGTTCTGGCTCATTGGGCCTTCTGCAGAAAAGAGGGGACACTAAAAGTGACCGATATGATGAGCTCAGTGTTGGGGTAACGAATCTGAGCCGGGTTTGGGGTGGAGGGGAACTGGGGCGCCCCAGGATGCTGCCTTAGGCTCACAGGGTCTTCCATCCACAGACGCCCCCATCCTCAGCGGTGGGCAGGAGGGCGTAGCAGGGCCCGAGGCTCAGCACCAGGAGCGGTCAGAGGCGTGAACCAGCCCTGCCCGCCTGGGAGGGCCTCCGGCTTTACCAGCCCCCTTGATGTTCCCTCAAGGCCAAAGCCCCCCCAGTCACATGTCTGCTTTCAGCTTCCTCCTGAATCACCCCGAGGCCACTCTGGACCCTCAGGGACTTTGGCCATTATGTGCCTCAGTTTCCTTACCTGAAAATCGGGGTGGGGAGGCCTAAGTGAATCGATATATTTCAGGCGCTAAGAGCAATTCCCAGGACAGGCGAGTGCTGCGCAGAGCGGCTGCTCCCGAGTTACTCTGGCAGACGCCTGGGCTCTGGGAGCCCCGAGAGCCCGGAGCAGTAAACAGAGCAGGTTTGCTCCCGACCCCGGGGGCACACCCGGCCTCGCGGTCCCTGGGAATCATGGCTCCCCACACCCACATTTGCGGGGTGTCAGTGGGTGGACAGATGCAGGCTGGGCGGGGTGAGAAGGGACATTGCCTTCCTTCCCGGGGAGCGCCCCAGAGACCACAGCTCCCGCCCCCTGAGTCGCCTCTGCCCCTCCCCCCGCAGGGCCCACGGGCCGGACGCCATGATCCTCGTGGACGGGCAGCCGCGCCAGGCGAAGGGCGAGCTGGGGCTCTCCCAAATGCTGCACATCGCCAGCCAGATCGCCTCGGGCATGGTGTACCTGGCCTCCCAGCACTTCGTGCACCGAGACCTGGCCACGCGGAACTGCCTCGTGGGGGCCAACCTGCTGGTGAAGATCGGGGACTTCGGCATGTCCAGGGACGTCTACAGCACCGACTACTACAGGGTAAGGGCTTGTCGGCGGCGGGACTCGGCAGAGCTGACGCGCTCACGTGTCTTTGTCATTGTCCATGAACCCTGTCACCCGAGCACACACGACATCCCCAGGCCAGACGCTCCCTGCTGGCCCGCCGGCCGCCCCCACACCTTGGCACACCTGCCTCCTAATCTCTGGCCGCTTCACGCCTCCCTTCCCTTTGGACGCCTGCCTGAGCGAGCCTCAGGCAGCCGCGACAGGGACGCGCTGGGTCCGACTTGCACCAACACCCACTCTGCACACAGACTCGTCTCCGTGTGTGTGTCTGTGCCCAAATGCACACGGGCCGGCTCTTCCAACTCAGTGCTCAGTCCAGCCTCACCCCAACGCCCATTATTCTCTGAAACGATCTGCTGACCCTGTAGGCTTGTCCTGTCTTCCGAGGTAGAGTGGACGAGAGGCCCAAGGCAAAGTAGCCACACAAGGTTCAGATATTATTGAGGACGGTTGTCCACTTTGGGAGATGAGGGCAGGAGAGCGTCGCCCTGTCACCGCGGGGCTCTGGGAGGGGCCTGTGGTTTCAGGGAGACAGGGCTTCCAGGTGGAGGGACTTGCTCAAGGTTGCTTCTCTCTGGGCGTCTGCTCCTCAACGGGTGTCTGACTTGGCTCCCAGGATTCATTTTCCCCTTAGTCACTGAGAACCCCTGTCCCGCGGGCCTGGGAGCGGCTCTGAGTGTTGGGATCAGAGAAAGCATGAGAGCCACTTATTCCCCAAGGGGGCAGTCTGATGTGACCTCAGATTCGAGATGGGAAAACTTCTGCCAACTTATCAGGAGGCGGATGCCTCAGAAAGCTGGAAGATGGACTTTGGGACATGGAAGGGGTAGGTGGAGGAGAGGGTGGCCGTGTTCTGGAGACTCAGGGGCACGGCCTGGCCTTGCTTCTCTGCAGGGAATGAGTGAGCCTGCTGAGGCTGGGGGCCCGGGCAGGGCCGTCCTGGGGGGCTGGGCAGTGGCCCCGGAGGCAGGGCCAGGTCGGGCCCTGAGGGTCAGCTCTGTGGGCTGCACCTGTTGGCTTTGCTGTGGGAGACATCACTGGCTGCTCCAGACCCTTCATTCTAGAGCACAATGGAATGGTTGAGAAATCCCCTTGGTGGCTTGAAAGTTAGTGATTCCTGGTGTCACCCAGAAGCGCTGGTGATAAGCTAGCGGGAGGGCAGATGGGGCGACCAGACCAGACGGGGGTCTGCTGGGAGGGCACCTGCAGCGAGGTGTCTCCTGCCATCCGGCACATTCTCAAGCCTCCACCCTGTCCAGCGTCCCGAGACGAGAAGGAGCAGAGGCAGTGGTCACCCTGACAGGTGCCCGGGACAGACCTGCCAGGAGGGTTTAGCACCTGGACCCACGTTTCAGGCACGTCCACGAGGGTCTCCGTGGGGCTGCCGAGGCTGCGGGTCATCGATCGCACCCCTCCAGCCAGAGTGGGCTCCATTCGACCGCCTCTGCTGCTGCGTGGGGGCTTGCGGGGCGAGGGCGCTGAAGGAGGTGGCGCTGGGCGTCCGCACCGACCGCCAGGTCCTGGGAAACTGGCAGGATGTGTGCACTCAGCTTGCCAACTGGCTCTGAGGGGTGCACGTAACAGCTCTGCTTTCGGGTTTTGCCCTTGCTGTGGCCACTGTGGCTCTTCACTCCCAGGAGCTCCAGGGAGCCGTTTCTGCAGGTGCCGGGCAGACTGGAGCTTGGGAGGGCGAGCGAGGGGGTCCACGCTCCCGGTAGCCCCAGGATTCCAAGCCTGGTAGAGAGGAGGCCTTGGGACTTGACGGGCATGTCTTTGATCCCGAGGGAGTTTAATAAAGGGGACCTCCTGCAGCAAAAACACACGCCCCTGGGGCCTGTTGGCCTGGGCGGTAGATACCCCAGTCTCTGTATTCCAGGGGCAGCAGCGGGTGCTCTCTGTCGGTGCCCTGGGGCCTGCTCCTCCCCAACTCTTTGTAAAGCAAAAGGAAAAGCAGATTTGCCTGAGGTCACATTGCCAGTGAAACTTGAGGTCTTGTTTTCCATTGGTCAGAAGGAGGGGACAGTCTCAGGGCTGGAGGTAACCTTGGTGCCTGGGAGACGCCAGCGCCCATTCCCTAGCTCCATTTTTTATAACATATTTATGCATACAAGAACTGGGGTGCAGGCCAGAGGTGTGGAGGGTGAGAGGACTCACCAGAGACAGAGTGGGGAGCAGAACAGGCGGATCCACTGAAATCCACTGCTGAGGGGAGCAGCAGGGAGGCAGGAGAGGTCTGCTGCGCCCTGTGGGTCAGCTCCCTGGCCGGGGATTGAACTCGTGATGCAGTGGCTGGAGGCAGATTGACAGTGCTGCGACTTAACCCCTGTGCCATCAAGGAGGCCCAATTTCCCCATTTTTAAAGGCAGAACTATTATAGTCACCCAACAGAGTTACTTTGGCATAAAACAAGTTAATTTGTTGAAAGAACCTGGAAGACTCTAGTTAACAGAAAAACTATCACTTACATTGTCTTCCTTGGGCCCCTCACCCCCAAGGCAGGAAAACGCAGTCATCTTACGTCCACGAAGTGTAATTCTTGGGTCCGAGAGAGGGCTCTGCCAACACTAGATAATCAGCTGGAGTCCCAAAGGGGCAGGCTTTTTGAGTTGGCCGTCTCTGGAAAATTTCATTCCCAGAGTTTCAACCTAAATGCCGGGTCGTGGGTCCTTGCAATGCCACCGTATATCTAAGAGCGAGGTCCCCGTTTGGGTGACTTATGGAAGATAGTGTGTGCGCAAGTGTGCAGGTATGTGTGTGTGTGTGTGTGTATGTGTGTGTTTGCTAAGTACCAGCTGAGGCCCTGGGGGAATGCGGTGATTTACCAGGTAGCAAGAATATTGAAGGATTCTCCCTGCAACTGGCACCCCAAGACAGACTGCCCCCACTACGCTGTGGCTTAGTGAGTCCTGCTGGGCCTAGGAGTTTGCCGACTTCTTGTGTCTGATGCAGCGAAATGCAGATAACCCAGGTGCGTGTGTGTGTGTGTGTGTGTGTGTGTGTGCGCGCGCGCGCACGTGCATGCATACTCACCTGCTCAGCGCAGATTCCAAAGTATGCAGACAAGGGCAGGGGACGAAGTGGAGATGAGCCCCTTCTGACAGTCTTTGTTTCATTTTTAATTTCTTGGAACAAAGAGGCGCCATCTGCTTCCGCACGAGTGGTGTGCAAACCACTTAGAAAGGTGAGCCGCCTCATTTCCTGTTACCTATTTAGAGAGAGAAAACAAACGTGCCTGCGCCGGAGGGCCAGAGTCGTTCATTCTCTCTGCTTAAGACGACGCGAGTGCGCCTTCTTTCCTTGCGGGTCGGTGACTGGACTCCCGCCTGCAGGCCCGCCGTGCGAGGGCAGCGGCCGTGGGGAGGCGCCGTGATCCTTTTCTCAGAACATCACACGACACCAAGAAACATTAGACGTCGAGTCTAGAATTTACAAAAAGGGTCGTGGCTCCTACAGCGGAGGAGGTTGGGGTTCCAGAGCAGAAACGTTTTCAGGTGTTTTGGTGCGGAGGGGAGGCGGCGTGTGGAGATTCAGGGCCGGTGGGGCTGGCGGGGAGGCGTCTGATCCTCTGCGTCCGGAGCCCCAGGAGCCTGCCCCCCTCCTCACCCCGCTGCCCCTGCGCCAGCGCAGTGCCTGGGACTTGGCAGATACCCAGCAAAAAAAAAAAAAGAAAAGAAAAACAAAGCGTGAACGACTGAGTGACGTCAGCGTGGGGATTTGCAGCTAAGTGGCAAGCGGCTCAGACCAGGTCGAGAAGAACCTGGCCAGGCGACCCTCTGCTGGGGGCCTGTCTGAGGAGGTAGAAGCCAATTCCGGGGACACTGTCTAGGGGAGGCAGAGGTGCAGAGGTGCACTTAAAATGGGGTGCAGTCCTGGTAGGAGATGGAGCCAAGTGTCCAGCACATGGGGAGGAAAAGCTCTCCCCAAACCCAGACAGACACACATATGGGCGAGATTAGGCAGATCTGGCAGCCGAGAGCAAGGCCCAGATGCCTGGAACCTCCTGGAAAGCAGGATACAGCACCCCTCAGGGTGTGGGAGTAGTTTAGAAAACATCCATCGGAGGGTAGAATATTTGATTTTATGGACGTCACGGCGCTCCCCGTGGCGGTGATGAAAAGCACAGAGTGTTGGACCCATGTCCCTTGGGGTCGAATCTCAGCTCCCGTGATTCCGAATATGGCTTCGGGCAAGTCACTTACCCTTTCTTTGCCCCAAGTAGAATGTGGGGCTAATAGCCCCTATCAAATGCACGTGCTGTGAGGATTAGGAGTGACTAAGTATGAAGCTCTTGAGATGATGAATGCTAAGTAGATACGTGTTACTGCTCCTCTCACTGAAGCTAAAATACAAGTGTCTTCCCCACCTCCAGTGAGTGTTCTCAACAAGGCCTGCGTGCGTGCGTGCGTGCGTGCTGGTGGTGGGCCAACCGCTCTAACAAGTAGATGCAAAATTATATGATGGTGCCAATGGAAAGAGAAGCTTCTTTCTAGGTCACCTGACAGTGTGAGCAGGTGAGCTGGTGGTCTGTACATGGTCATTGCCCAGATGGAGCCCGGTCCCTTGCTTGGGCGATGTCCTCGTTCCCCTATGGAGAGATGCGTGTGGCTGGTGGGCCTGGCACGCAGGTGGGCCCCGGCACCATCTCCACGCAGCCTCGCTATGTGTAGGGGGGTGAGCGCCGGAGGGGAGCCGTGTCCCGGATGGGGCGGAAGAACTCGATGCAAGTGGGCAGACAGCAGCCCCTGCCAGGGGGTGAAGAAGGCTCCTTCCTCTTCTAACATCCTCTCCCCAGCAGGCCACCCTGGTTCTGATGGTTTATCGGGAAAGTCAGCGCAAGACAGCCTGGCTTTCTGCTGCCACGCCCTCCTGAACGCGGAGCTGGCGATCCTGAGACACCCCCGTTCGTCTTCTGCTTGCGACCCCATGACCTTTGTAAGCAGAAGTGCTGGCTCCACCTGCCGTCTTGGTGCTTTGGTTTATCCTCTGGAAGACAGGAAAGTCACACCCCCAAGACATCCCTCCCAGGGGCTGGGCTGGGAAAGGGGGTGTTCGAAGTGAGACGAGGTCTAGGTGAGTAGACGAGAAAGTCTGTCCGGGGTGGATGCACTTCAGAGCGGCTCCTCTTCCAGTTTCACGGGTGAAAGGGGAATCCCGGACATGTCCCAGGCTCTGGCCGAAGCCCTCCCGTGCGGCTGGGAGTAGGGCGAGGTCGTTGATGAGACGCCCCGGTTCTCAGCCAGCAGACTCTGGAACTCCAGGACGCCCTGAGCAATGCAGCAGTGTAGCGTGTCTTATGAGCAATGTAGCATGTTGGGTTCTGTATGATGGCTTGGGTTTTGCGAGCTCAGAGCATTCACAAGAATCCCAAAGATGTTTATGCCCCAACGAATTATTAGAAGTGAGTTTTCTACCATCTCGATCCCAAGAGGATTAGAGTCCAGGGCCTGGGTGGGGAAGGGAAGTCTGCTGATTAGCTGAGTCAGACCCCGAGTTTCGTGCAGGGCCCCGGGCTCGAAGGCTACTCCCAGTTTGGGGATCAGAAAAACGTAGATTGGTTACAGAGCCCTGTGGGCCAACAGCTTGTGGCTCCTCAATGTCTTATTAATTAATTAATTAGTCCTTGACCTCCAGTGGGGAGAGGCCCTGAGGTGGAAGCCGAGTGTTGGCCGTGTGTTGGGAGAAGCCGGTGGTCTATGGGCTAACGCGTTATGTACTTTTGCCTTTGAAAGGTGGGGATGGCAGTGTAAGCTGATCGGCCTTCAGGACGAACAGGTGCCACCCAGGCCCCCGCCGCTTGCTCTCTCCACCCTTCTGTCTTCTCTTCCCTGTCCAGCTTCTGCGTTCGGAGCCCCCAGGCGGAGAAGGCAGGCAGCAAGGATGCTGAGTGTGCTTGGCCGGATGGAGCCGCATAGCAGGGTCTTGCTGTGCAGCTTGGCAAGTTCCGCAGACCAAACCCCCAGATTTGACTTTGCAGCCCAGCCATGGTGGCCTGGGGAGACTGCACCCCACAAGAGGGGGGGATTCTGGCTGCTCATTTCAGCTGTTAGCAGGCAGAGGCCTGCAGAAGAGGGGAGGGCTGTGACGCGTGGGTGGCCCCAGTGTGTATGGAGCTGACCGGGGAGGGGCTCTCCGCCCCCCGAGCCCGGAGAGGGTGCCTGCAGCTGAGCAGGAGTCGGGCCGCAGGGCCAGCCTCCAGGCAGGCTCAGTGCTGTCCCAGCTGGCTGTGTGGTCGGACGGGCGCCATGGTGCACACATCTTGAGTGAATTTTAAAAAGCAACTTAAATGCTGAGACCCATTAAGCTGCGCGGAGCTGCGGAGGGAATGACCGCGGAGGAACGGGTGCTGGATAGATTGATGCTAATTATAGGTATTACCACCTTGTTTCCTTGATTAAAGCCAAAGGATTTGCACACTAATTATCTACAAAATATCAGGCATGTTGGAATGTCAGTCTGTTGAGGGGAAGGGCTGCTGCTCAGGACGCCCAGGTCCGGGCCAGTGCTGCCTCCGCGGAGCCATGAGGGGCTTCGCTTTCACTGTGAAATCGGGCGTTGTGGTGCGGCTTGAGGCTCTCTTTGAAGTCCTACCTTCAGTGGGGATAAGTTCTGTGTGATGCAAAGAGCACGGGAGGCTTGGTCTAGGAAGGAGGGGGACAGAGCCAAGCACAGACCAGTGCCAAGTTCATGGCGAGCGTCCTTGCACCAGACTGGAGCTGTTCGACACTCAGCCCATGTTTTCCCTCCACGTGAGACAAGGGAACAGCCTCTAGTTTTGAAATCAGCTCTTCCCACATCACCCGGCTCTCGTTTAGGGGCTGAAGTCTGCTTTCTCCCTCTTGTCCTTTGAGGTCTTCAGCCCGATAGGCAGAGGAATTCCTGGGCAGCTGTTACAGTGATTTTTAATGAGAATTACCTGGATTCTTCTGGACAGCTGGGCACCTCTACATCTCCGACCTTTCTGGCCCGAGCTATCTTTATGCCAGGCAGTGGCCAAGCGAGGGCCGCTGCCCCAACCTCGGGCATCTCGTACACTGCAGAAGCGAACGTAGTGCAGGCGCTGGTGACCGGGGCCTGCTTTACTTGAGGTCATGGAGAGTTGGCATGGTCGGAAGCGGAGGGGCCTCAACAGCCAGGTGGGGGCCGAGCCCCTCTCCAGTCCTCAGCCGAGGGCTCCGGCTGTCCACGTGCTGAACCTGGTCCACATGCGAACTTCCCCTTGAACCTGACCCTCAGCCGTCAACGAGGTCCATGTGTGGGGGAGGCTTCAGTTCACTTCCTGGCTATAGAACAGGAGCTGGAGGTCTCAGGGAACATGTAACAGGGTGGAAATGGATAGCTCTCCTATTAACCAGAGGAAGGCAAATCTTACCCAAGGGTTACACGTTTCAAAAGCCCATCTGATTAGACCGACAGCTTGGATTTTGAGGGCTGGGTTGGCAATAGTGGCTGAATTTTAGGGGTGT
This sequence comes from Scalopus aquaticus, assembly GCA_004024925.1. NCBI lineage: Eukaryota > Metazoa > Chordata > Mammalia > Eulipotyphla > Talpidae > Scalopus > Scalopus aquaticus. Next base: position 21,123 of record PVIJ01007520.1, read on the forward strand.
TCCTGCCAGGGGGTTCCATGAGCCAAGTCACGAGGCAGACAAACCGGAGGAGTGACCTAGGACGGCGTGTCGCTCAACCAGCCAAAGACGAAGACGCAGAGATGCAGGGACGTGTCTGCAAGGAAAGCGGTGGTCACCGGCCATTGACGGGCCAGCTCTGCACGTGGGCCAGCGGTGGGCTGCTGTGGAGGGCGTGCCTGCTGTTTCCGTGCAAATGAGGCCGTGCGTGAAGACGCCCCATCGGGCAGTGGCCAGGAACCAAACCACTAAGCTACCCATGATGACAGCCCGGGGGGCGGCAAGGTCCCTGCTGGGTGTTTGGCGGAGTCGTATGGGAAAGAACTTTTCAGAATCAGTATTGCCTGGGAAGTGAGGTCAAGGCCAGGGCCTGGGCTTTCCAAGTCTCAGCTCTAAGCTTGAAGAACGCCGATGAAATGGAGTGTCCGAAGTGCTGTTTACAAGTGCAGCTCCTTGTCCCTTCTGCATTCCTCCCGCGTTGGAGGTCAATGAACAAATGCCACATCATTCCATTTTAAAGAAACTGGCAGCTGAGGAGAGCCTTGGCTCCATCTCTGCACCACCCCTGGGTCTCAGGCCGAAGTGCCCAGGCCATCCAGAAGGATGCTTTGCCCTCCTCTGCGTCCCGTGCGTCTGCCAGGGCTCTGGCTTCCACGGGCCCCTGGTCCTCCAGCTGTTGTCAGAAGAGATCTGTGTTGGTCTCTGTCATTTGTCACTCCCTTTGGAAGTGGGAAGTTCTCAGGTCTGTGTAGGCAGGACCCTACCTGGGCCAGGTAAGTCGACCTCATCCTGTATTTCCTCCGTGAACATGAACAGACACCATCACACCCAGGAAATGCTAACGAAGCTCGGGGCCACCAGAGGGGCTGGTGCTTTTCGTCGGCAATTGGGGTATCAGCGGAAGAGAAAGATCTCCTTCTCTTGTCCTGCCCAAAGGGAATATCCTTTCTCCAAGCAGTACCCCGTGTTCTCCTAAACTGGTCTGAGCTCCCTATAATCTCTCATCGTTCTCTTCTGTCAGTGACCGGGGTGGGTTTCATGGACGTGATCGTAGTCAACCTTGTCTCCATGGGGACAGATGTTGGGGTGGCCCGTGAGGTGGCCCATCAGACAGATGCAGGCCCTGAAGACAGCCGCCCCAGGAGGCCATGAAATCAGGGTTGATGCTCTCCAGCAGGAACCTATAGGGGGGACACTGCCTGGTCCCCTGGCAGTAGCATTGGTGGGCTGTGCTGTAACAGACCCTGTCTGGGCTCCTTCAGTGTGAAAGACCCTTTTTCTCCATGCAGACTGAATATATAACATATAAAGATACATAAATTTCCATGCAAATATCTTCTTTACCAGCTGTAATTAAGATATTTGCATGCAAAGAGAACAGCCTATTCCCTTGACTTCTCCTGGTAAGGAATTGTATTTCTCTCCTAATCCTCAAAGCGCAAGACTTTGTGATCTGTCTGAGTCTAAACAGGAGGAGGAGGGCTGGGTCAGCGGAGCATCTGAAATTCAGAATTTCAAATACCGATTTGACTCCGGCTGCTTAATTTTTTTTTTTTATGTAATCCCACAGATTAGCTAGGGTGGGACAGGACAGAGCTGGGGTGGGAAGCCAGGAGACCCAAGAGCACGTGGGCAAAGCACTCACTAACTCTGTAGTCAGGTACATACACCTTCCAATAGCTGCTCCTTCTATTAATAAGCTATGTGACCTTAAGAAATTTTTCAAAATTCTCTAAGCTGTAGATCCTTATCTGTTAAAAAAAATGAGAACAATTTCTTCTTTTGTGTGGATTAAATAAGATAATGTATGCAAATTGCCTGGTACCTATTAGGCTCTCAATATATGGTAATTACTATTCTGTGTAAGTGAATAAGGTAGAAATTATATATGAGAAATTTTAAATAATTTTAATTTACAAGCCAAGGCATTTTCTGTGATGGTCTTTGGTGCTGGAGACCGAAATTGAAGAGGAGAAGAATCTCCTAGAAGAACTCAGGAAAATGAAAAACAAAGCCACTCGTTTCTTCAGGACTGCTTTAGACATGCATGCTGGTCTGTTGGAAGGCAGGAGGAAAAAGAAATTTCTTCTGTTTAGTCAAGGAAGAACTTTCCTTTTGTGGCCTTGGTAACCCCAGCCAGGAGCGAACTTCTGACAACTGCTGACCGTGAATTCTGCAGTGACGAAGGCCCGTTCCCTTGGCCCGAGAGGAAGATTTCAGGGTCACATGCCCAAGAGCCTGGGGACAGAGACAAGGCTAGTTCCAACCCCGTCCTCCCTCCTTTCTCTCAAGTCATCTGTGACATGAGGGTCCCGGCTTGTTGTGCAGAACACGAGATAATGGCCGTGCAGGAGCTTGGCCAACTGTTAGTTTGGGAGCTCTTGGTTCCTCCGCCACCGCCGATGCCACCGGCTTGTCTGCTTTCTGAGTGACATGTACACTCTGGAAAAATGGGTCAAGTCCATGAACATCCTCAAATTGACTGGCAGGTGGTCAGTGCATCGTCTCTCCTGCTCTGCCGATCACCATGACAACCTCGGCCTCCTCCCCTCCGTGGAGTTGTGCTCTCTGGCCCTACAGCCAGGGCGGGCCGTTGACTCACGGCTCCGTTTGTTCCTGATTTGGCCGTTTCCTCACCCAGTGAGTCAGCCCTCAGCTTCCCTGAGCTTTGCTTGTATGTGTGTATTCATGTCCCGGAGTCTCTAGAGGCCTTGTCTGCACTATAACTCAACAGAATCTCTCTTGACACCAAAGGGACCCACTCCGTTTTTGGTACAAAAAAGTACTTAATAAAAATGCTTGGTTTAAAAATCTCTATTCCTATATCACATGCTTGTCATGTAAGAAATGATGCCCCTGCGGGCCTAAGCACTTTTAATAGATCTTCGCTATTCCCCGGCTGCTGGACCCGTCGTTAGGTTTTGGGGAGTCTGGGTAGGTGTTTCGGGAAGATGTGACGGTGTCAGCTAAGGGAGGGCCACTGGATCCGAGGCCTCATCCAAGACCCAGGCGTCTGCTTATCAGTGAAGAGGTTTGAGGAAATTTCTTGCAATAATTAAAATACCCAAGAGACAAGTTAGCCCAGGAGGACAGTTTATTAACACTTTGTGTGCCGGTGCCCTTTAAATTTCCCAGCCCTTGGGGCCGGCCATTTTCTGTGCCACCGCGTGAATGGTAGAAGCAGTCAATAAAACACACACAACTCCCGAACTACTGGATATTTAAAAATGTAATCTCTCTCCTGAAACACCTTCCACTTTCACCAAAACAATGTGTAAAGCTTCTAGACTGAGGATGATCAAAGAAATAGCTCCTAATAGTTCCAGATAAATCCACCGTGGCGTGAAAAACCGGAGGCTAGATGAACACGTATGAATACGTGAGCAGCCCCCTGGTACTGGTGACAAAAGCACGTACTAATACGTGAGCGGACCACAAAGTGTTAACGCACCCAGGGCACGAGTGGCGGAAGGCTGTATCGTCCCAGCTTCCACGGCCTGGAAGCCGACCTGTGTGCGAAGGTCCCCTGGATCCAGTGGTCTGTGGGGTACAGCTAACGGAAGCCCGGCACCCCCATCTGGCAGCAGGGATAGCAGCTTCCCGGGAGGCCCAGAAACACCTGCATCCTCCTCTCCCTTGGCCTCGGGGAGGAGTGTGGCCACCGCCCCACTCCACGACGCTCACGATCGGCCGTAATCTCCCACCGCCTGTGCCCCTTTCTTCACCTGCTCAGTTAGGGTACAGTCGAGCCTCGAGAGCCTGGAAGTCACGATTTTCAGACAACCTTGGACACATTTATACCTTCGGCCTCTGCGGGCTTACCTTGCAGAGGCCCACCTGTTTCCCCCGCTTCCGGGCAGATCCTGCGCTTCCCACGCCGCCGAGCTGCCCTCCCACCCACAGCGTGGCGCCGTCGCGTGGGAGGTGAATTACCAAGTAGCGCCTGCCCGGGAGGCTGGGAGAGCTGGAGAGTCGCTCTCCCTGGCCCTGGATGGCCACAGGGGCCTCAGGGGCAGCCTCTGCGGTCAGTGGGCCACGTGGGGTCCCCTGGTGACGTCAGCTTGCGGAACCACGTGCTGTGCTGTTCCGGTCCTGGCTCTGGCTGCCCGGTCGGCCCGCCCTCGGCAGGGCTCTGCTGCCCCTGTCACGTTCTGGCCCTGGACTTAACACGGCTCAGGTGTGAGTTTACGGAGCGCACCTGTGCTGCCCCCGGGCTAACTCAGGGTTCAGAGGGGACAGGTGTTCTGGCGACCCAGCCTCTCCCTCGCTCCCCTCAGGCAGTTTGTGTTACAGCAAAGCGCCTGCCCTTGGTAGCTCTGGTTCCCTGTTCCCACCTGCCAGGGTTTTTGGGGTCTGGTTGATACTCCTCCCTTCCATCTCTGTGCCACCTGCGACTTTCACCCACCTGCCAGCGAGGACTGGTGTGTGTTGATTCTTTGGAAAGCCCAAGGGCCCGAGACATGGCTGGGAGCTGGTGTCCGTTCCCCAGCAGACGTCCAGCCACAGACCAGTCTTCAATGAACGCGGTTTTCCGGGGTTCCACTCCACCCAGTGGGCTCTTACCCTACACCAGCAACCTCTTCTGTTGAGAAGCATTTGCCAGGAACTGTGTTGAATCTGGGTAGACGCTGGCAAACCTGGGAAGTCCCAGCCAGCTACGGACTTGAGCTGGTCGTGTGGAGCCCGCTGCAGGGCACATGGGCTCAGCCTTTGCCCGCCTTCCCGGCGTCAGTCTCTGCGGCCACCCCTGCGGCCTGGCTGACCTCCCAGGCCTCATGCCCACACGTGACACCACGCTGGTGCAAGGGGCACGCGGGAGCATAAGCACGGGGCATGCTTGGATAGGGCCTGCAGGCACCTGTAATTGCAGACACTGGGCTAAGGCGCCGTGAGCACAGGCGGGCGTTCCTGTGAGTGTGGACGCCTGGGAGAGATGATTGCCAGGCCGGAGTGGGGCCAAGGGTGGGTGCCAAAGAAGAGCGAGAGCAAAGATTCGCTGCTCCCCTCTCCAGCCTCCCGGCCCCAGCCCCTCTGCCTGCCTGTTTCCCGGCCCTGCCTGGCTTGCCCCGCACTCAATTGAAAGGTGAGGGCACGGGACAAGAGGCAGAGCTAGCGCGAGCGCTCGCGCGCGTGCAGCGGTTCCGATGTCCAGCGTCTGGTCGGCGTGGCGCCTTGGCGAGCGCCCCACCCCCGCGGCCCGCGCTGTCTCCGGCTGGCAGACCAGGGCTGCTGTTCCCGCTCACAGACAAGTGGCCGGGCCCAGGGACAGGCTGCTGCAGCTCAGTGGTGCCAGCAAGGAGGGCGCAGCTGGTCTCATCGCCCATGATTCCCGCCTGGTGTTTGCTTCTGCGCGGGGCGCGGTCTGCTCCAGGGCGCTTGCGCAGGGCCGCGGGGTGCGCCCTTCGGCAGCCCGGCGCGGGCCGGCCCCGCGGGGAGGCAGGTTTGGGACGCTGAGGGTGACCCTGCGGTAAGTCAGCGCGTGACTTTTTCTCGGGGGGCTTGGCGGAAAGGATAGTCTAGGAAAAGGAGACAAGCAATTGGGGTGACTCTGGGCTGCCCACTCTAGCAAGCCCGGAGACCGTAACTCAGAGGGTTTGGGGTCTGGGGGTGTGAAGTGAGCAGCAGCCGGGCATTTGAGTCGAGACTCAGAAACGGAAGAGTAAGTGGGGGTGTCAGAGCAGGGCGGTGGCTGCGGGGGCTGGGGACGCCCCTCCTTCCTCTAAGGGAATGCGGGGAGCCCCTCCTTTCACACGCTCCTCCTGCATGTGTTTTCTTGGGGACACCAGTGGACACGTTTGCTACGGGGACCGCGGTTTCTGAGAGGGCCATTGCCGGGTTCCCTCCCACCCCCCACGAGGGCCCCGTCCCCACGCCGTGCCTGGGGTGTGTCCTGTGCCAGCGCCTCGCCAAACAGGACCTGGGGGGCCTGGCACTGGCCTTCGGGACAATCAGAAATCCCAAAGCAGCGCCACGCCGGGGCTGTCCTCCACCCTGGGCTTTGGGGCGGGCTCTGGGGGCGGGTTCTTCCTCGCAGGCAGCGTGCGGGCAGTGCCCTGTAGGCTGTGAGAAGGGAACAGTCCTCCCTGTAAAATGCGGGTGCTCCACCCTCGTGGATCTCCAGAAGACCCAGACAGCCCCATCTTGGGGCTGGGATTGACGTGCCGCATGGGACTCGGCGCTGCCGCGGAGAAGCTCGGGATTTTGCTCTTTCCGGTTCGTGCCGAGAGTCACTTTGTAACGGAGGTTGCTTGGGTGGGTGCGGGCCGGGCGGGCCTAGGGCCGCGTGCTGTGATGCGCTGGGTCAGCGTCTGTTCCTGGGACGCCGGGAAATTCGAGGCCAGATTCACCTTCTCATCTCCAGTCACAGGCTGCTCCCCCCTCCCCCGCACCCCATCGCCTCCGGGCGCCCCCCGTGGCGATGCCATTTCCTGCTCCTGCTTGAAGCCTTTCTCCCTCCGCTCCTCTCTAAAATCCACCATCTCTTCGCCATCAAAGAAACATCCTTTTATTTGACCCTCCGCCCCTTCCAACTCCCCTTTGTCTCCCTGACTGCTGAAATCGGTCTTTCTCATCTTCTCTCTTAATTTTTGGGCTTCTGATCTTACCACTTCATTGACTCTGCATTTTTAGGGTCACTAGTTATCTCATTGTGGCCAAATTCAATGCCTTTCCTTGAGACTAATGCTGTCTCCAAGGGTCCATGGAAGGACATTGTGAGTGGCTGCTCTGTCCTGCCCCCACCGCTCAGCGCCCCCACCCGGGCCTCTGGGGGCCCTGTGGCCTCCTGCCCCTTCAGCCAGCCTTTGTGACTCCCTTGGTTCCTCTTCTAAGCGTCTCCGTCAGAAACCTCGCCTATCCGGGCCTCTCTGGTGGCGCAGCGGTTGAGCGCTGCGCTGTGGAGCTGTTGGCAGCGCGCGATGCGAGTTCGAAGCCCGGCCGGGGAGAATCCCACATGGCGCGGCAGACCTCTCCTGCCTCGCCCGCTGCTCCCCTCAGCAGTGTATTTCTGATCTGCCTGTTCTGCTCCCCGCTCTGTCTCTGGTGAATCCTCTCACCACCCACCCTGCCTCTGGCCTGTTCCCCAGCTTGAACAAAAAAAAAAAAAAGAAGCCTCTCCTATCCATGGTTAGAGCCCTGTCTTGTATGCAGGAGCTGTTTGAATTTACATTTTTAGCTCCCACCTCTTCCCTCTCTGATTGCTTAATCTGGAAGCCTCCTGGAGAGTTCACCCGCAGTGAAACTTGGCTTGTGGGGAATAAAATTGGCCATGGCCGCCTCTCGCCTTGCACACCGGCTCTCCCGCCTGTAAGCACTGAAGAAACCCCCTTGGGGGGGTCCCCAAAGGGTTGTCATCTTGAGCGCGTCTCTTCATCACTTACTCCCGGCTCCCTGCCGGTCCTGGACGCCTCCCCTTGCAGCCCCTCGGAGCCGCGCGTGCTGGGGGTGTCGGCGGAACTACTTCCGCGCGCCGGTCAGATCTGCGCGCTCCGGGTCTCCGAGCTCCCGGCCGTGCTTCTCGGGCTCCCCACGTGCGCTGTGGGCTGCGAGCTGTTGGGGAGTCTCCGCGTCTCAAACACGTGGTCCTCACCTGCTCCAGCCCTCGCACCCGGCCGGTCTCCCCGCAGACTGTCCCCCATCCGCCACGGCGCTTGGTGTCCTCTGCGTCTGCAGGCCTGCCCCGTCGAGGCCCGCACCCGGGGCCTGACCCCAGCTTATTCTCTGGGGTCTGGGCAGGAGCGCCAAGGCCAAGCTGGCGCAGGGCGGGCCTCCCCCCGCTGAGACCCCACCTTCTGCCCGTCTCTCCCCCCGGTCTCTCCTGCCTGTGTCTAAATCTCCCATTCTGTGAGGGACCCTTCAGGCTGGGTGAGCACCGGGGGACCCTATTTCCCATGGTGCCACAAAGCGGGGTGCTGGTCAGCACTGGCACGTGCGCACATGGGGACGCACTCAGGCAGCGTCCCTCCTGGCCCCTGTCTGTCCCTCTACCCCCTCTGCCCTCTCCGCCTGGCCTCGCTGTCAGGCGCCTGCTTCGCCTCTCGGTCTCCGTCTTCGGGCCCCGCGGCGCCCCCTGTCGGTCGGTGCGCGCCTGTGCATGTCCACCCCCAGCCTTGTCCCCGCGGCTTCGAAGCTCTCGGCTGTCCCTCGCTCTGTCCTGGGAGGTGGCCGCGATGGTCCCTTCTCCGAGGCAGCCGGACACACCCACCCCAACCCCTCGGGGCTTCCCCACACGGTCTCGGGGAGCAGATGCTGTCGACGGCAGGGACGGGGCGAGGCGCCACCCAGCTGGACTCGCGCACCCCCTTTCCAAGTTGGAAAGAGGGAAAGGCCTTGGGAGGGGGCCCCAGAAGGGACGGGGTCAGTGATTTTCTCACAGAAGGTGCAAGGGCACATATTCCCTGCTGCCCTCCGGGGCTGAGATTCGAGATAATTCACTTCCTTGGAGCTCGGAGTGGGGCTGGGTGTCTGCCGAGCCCGTGAGTCTCCGGTGGACTCCGGGGTGGGGTGTGGGGGTTGTGTGGCCACCCTCCCCAGGGCTGTGGGGGGCTGAGGCGCCCCATCAGTCAGCCGCCCGGCTCCCTGCGTGCCCGCCCGCCCTCGGCTCCGCGCGCTCCCTTCTTCCCCCTTCACCCCTGTCTTCTCTCCTGCTCTCTCCGTGGCTGCCAGGAAGGGCCGTGCCGGACGGGCTTCTGCAGCGTGTCGTGGCAGCGGCAGCGGCTGGCGGCACCCGCAGCTTCCACAGTGAGTCCGGGTGGTCTCTGGGGCCAGGGGCTGGGCAGGGCAGGCCCCGGCTTTGAAGAGGAACTTCCATGGCTACGGCTGCTTCCTTCCCGCTTTGCCCTGCGGGCGTCACTGACCTTCCATGGAAGTTTCCTGCCAAAGCCATGGGTGTGCTTGTGGCATCTCATGGGGGAGCCCGCGGGCTGGGCCACCATGTGCTGGAGCCAGGCGCGCGTGTGCGGCGGCTGGAGGCTCTGCATGGACCGTGTTTGGCTGCTTTTTTGCCTTTCAGGAAGTAGGACCTGGACCTTGAGCTCTGAGTGGGTCGCTGCCTACACTCCATCAGAGACCCCCAAAGGCACCGCAGTACCCTGTGGGCTGTAGGACACAGGGACCAGGTGTCCAGGTTGCCTTCAGGCGGACCTTGGGCAGAGAAATTTGGCATTTGGGAGGTCGGCACCGGGCCCAGCGCTGAGGCAGCGTCTGGGCGTGCGGGCAGCTTGGTCTTCTCCATGTGTGGCTTCTCGGTCACCTCTAGCTGGGAGATGGGCACACTGTGGACCTGGCCCGAGCTCATCTGTCTTGCTTGATCATCGGACTGGACTGGACGGCTTCCTTCCGCTTCTTGCCTTGGGGAGATTCCCTTCGGTTTGGGAAACGACCACAGGGGAAGAGAGAACCCCAACCTTTACCTGCTTGGCCTGATGGTCTCCCCAGATCAGGGAGAAACCAGTCCTGTTGGCCACCTCTGGGTGATCTCCCACGGTCCAGTGTTGGGGCCTTCCTCACACTGACCAGTGGGTTGTAGCTCGTTCTGAGGTGAGAGAGCTGGGTTCCCACATGCGGTGTCTCCAGAGCCGCAGTCTGTGGCAGGTGCGTGGGGTTGCCATTAAAATTCTGTTTGTTTCTCTCGTGGTTTGGTCAGGGAACAAATTAAGCAGCTCCTGGTCTGGTCTTCATAGGCTTCTGTTGCCTCTGTTCCTAATAGCAGCGTTGCAGCTGAGGCTGCTTCTGCGCCAGCTGCCGAGCTGGTGTTTATCACGACCGACGTGCTGTCGCCTGTGGAATCCAGAAGCAGGACCAGCCTGCTGGGCGGCTCCATCTTGTCTCCGGCTCTCAGAGCTCCCTCTGTATTTAGTCACGTCAGGGTAGACCATCTGGCTTTTGGAGTCAATGGATGGAGTTAAAATCTCTAACTGAGCAGGTTTATTAGTTAAGTTTAACAAATCTTTATTGTTAATCAATGGTGTACCTTTGCTTGACTGAACTTGGACATCTCTGAGTGAAAAGGGGAGCTTCTGTAGCTTCAGTGATCACAGGTGTGAACTGGGGCTTAGGGCCCACCATAAAGTCTTGTAGACGCTAGGCCTGAGGTTGTGAATAAGGCGGCAGAAGCCTCTGCCCTGAGTGAAGAAACTAGAAGATACGCTATGTCGTGTGTTCCAAATTAACACGCCCTAGAAGACAAACATGCAAAGAAGAGAAAAAGAACTGTTTGGTGGTATGAACGTGTGTGTGTGTGTGTGTGTGTGTGTGTGTGTGTGTGTGTGTGTGTGGCAGGGAGTCGAAACAGTTGCCTGAAGAATAGGAGATATTTTAGTGTGTAAGTTAGTCAAGGAGGGCTTTATGGCTTGGCTGAGATTTTTCTGCAACAAGTCAGCAATTCGGGGAATTCTGAGTCCAAAGCAAGAAATATCATAAACTCTGGAATAAGGAGCCAGAGGTGGGAGGAGCAGGTGGCCGTGGTGTTGGAAGCCGACCCTGGTGCTTGACCGGCAGGCTCCGTCGCACCTGCCGACGTGGAGAGGACACGAGGAAGCGAACTTGGCTGTGGCCTCGTCCGCCTGCCATCGTGGCGTGGACAGTCCCTTCACCGTGGACTTGCCAGTCCCTTGGGGCAAGGCCGGCCTCCCCTTCTTCCATGGGGTGTCCCGGGGGGCACGGGTACCCACCCCCAAGAAAGCACTTTGCTGGGGACTTGGAGGAAGCCCTGTCCTGTCCCCATGAGACAGTCTCCGAGCCCCGCTGTCGGGGCGAAACGCTGACGTTTGCACGGAACTTGGGAGGAGAGGGGGTGGGGGCGGAGCCCCAGTCTGAGCAGAGGCTGAAGTATCAGTGAGTCTCAGCATCCGCCATGGGCACAAGCTGGCAGGACGTGGGAGGAAGGAGCGAGGGGGGCTTGCGGGAGACCCCAGATCCTGCACGTGGGCTGACTGCATGGCCGGGCCAGCGCACACGTGCCGTGGTGGAGCCAGCGTCCCTGCTGACCGTGCATGCAGGCGCCCCGCTGCTTCTCCTGTGCTGGCGCCGCGGGAGGGGGAGCATGGGGGCCGGGCGCGAGAGCTGCCTTCCCGCGCGTGTGCCTCCTGGGCAGGGCTGGGCGTCGTGACGTCCACGTGTTTCTGGGCCACCGCACGTCGGCAGGCGGGGCTGGTGCATGGATGTGGGTGCAGGTGGGGGCTGCATGCAGAGCCCAGGCTGTACGAAGGGTCTTTGACCAGGGCTTTGAGTGAAGACTTAGGCTGGAAGAGACGCCTGAGTTTCCTGCCCGATTTGTGCGTGGGGTCCACAGACTGACCTCGTCCGGCCTCGGGCTGCCATTAGCAGGAAGCAGGACGTGGCGTCTCGGGACCGCAGCTTGTTCCGGGCACACTCCTGTCAGCGCCTCTGTGTGACCTCCTGCTTGTGGATAAGGCGCTTGCTTGTAACGCGCTTCCCAGAAGGAAACCAGAGAGAGCCGGCTCCTTTTGTGCACGAGACGGGCGCCGGGCAGGGGACGGGCGGCCGCACTGCCGTCTCACCACCAGCCTCTGAGAGCTGTCGGAGCCGAGAGAAGAGAGGGCTGGGCGACAGTGCCCGCCCCAGCTGCCCTCTGTGCTGACAGGCACACTCCCGCCTGCCCGCGGCGGCTGTCCTGGCTGCCCCGGCGCGTCCAGCCAGTGGCACCTCACGTGCCGCGTGGAGCGAGAGGAGCGCGGCCTCTGACCTTGCCGAGTGTCGGTGCCACTGGGGAAGACGCTCGGGCGCCTGTGTGTCCCCCGCTGTGGCCCTCCGGCTTCAGGGCACCCACTTCCCCTCCCCCTCCGTCGCCGCGACGCCCAGGGTCCCGGGGCGAGACGCCCCCCCTTCCTCCACACGGGGCTCTGCTCCGCCTCTTCTGAAACACGGACTCCCCTCGACGTCGCCGGCTTCTCTCTCCCACACCCCCGCGCCCTGTGAGCCCCGCGTGGGCAGGGGTGAAGGTCGGAGGGGACCGGCCCCGTTTCAGGCTGACAGGGATATTCTCTCTTTCGTTGGTGCTTCGGGCCTTCTCACTCACACGAACGGGTCTTTACACCTCAGACGCGTTTAAGCAGCGAGGAGGACACGTTGGACTCATCACGAGCGTGTCCCGACCGGGCCCTCAGGCCTGTCCTTGACTTCAGCGTGCTGGCAACTCAGGGACACGTCTCCCTGTCCATGTGGGGAGATTTTTTTTTTAAGATTTATTTATTTATGCGTACAAGAATTGGGGTGTAGGCCAGAGGTGTGGGGTGGTGAGAGGACTCCCCAGAGACAGAGTGGGGAGCAGAACAGGCAGATCCACTGAAACACACTGCTGAGGGGGCAGCGGGGAGACAGGAGAGGTCTGCTGTGCCATGTGGGAAGCTCCCTGGCCGGGGATCGAACTCGTGCTGCAGTGGCTGCCGATAGCTTCATAGGCTGAGACTTAACCCCTGCGCCACCAGGGAGGCCTGCATGGGGAGATTTTTAAGGAACCTGGGACTGCATTTCTGTCTCTGCAGGCCTGATGCCCAGAAGGAGAGTTTAAGATGAGATTTCTTCACTCCTGTCTGCTAGTTGCTGCTTCCCAGTGTGGCTGTGGGTGGGTCAGCTTGCGTGAGTGCAAAAGTACCCTAAAATGCACCAGGCCTTTGAGGGTGTCAAAACCCAGCCTGCTTTAACAGCCCCGAAATTGCTAGCCAAGGTCTTGCGATTCAGGATAGTTAAGACTGGTGTTTTGTGGGGAACCTAATACTTTCTCCGGTGGGAGCTGCCCCTTAATTCTAGGGTCTCTTATGTTCTTATAGGTTCCAGGAAACCCACTGTGCTCCCAGGCCCAGCCCTTTGGGGTCCCACCTGGAGATTTTTCCAGAGATAGGAACTCTGCCCACGAAGTGGTAATTAATCCTCGAATTCCTAGTTCTTTTAGCATTTTGCTCTCTGGTGATCTGAAAATCGATGTCTTAGCTCGGCGCAATCCTGCAACAAGTTGGTGAGGGCTGGAATGGGTGGGACTCAGGCCTCACAGGGCAGGACCGAGGGAGCCGAGGGGAGATGTGGGAGTGGGGGTGCCGTGGCCCTGTCTTGGTGATGGATCCTGTACTCCTTGTTCTGGACCTGAACAGGCAGATCCACTGAAACACACTGCTGAGGGGGCAGCGGGGAGACAGGAGAGGTCTGCTGCGCCCTGTGGGAAGCTTGGTCAAGTTCATGGGTTTCTACAATTTTTCAGGGGCAAATGACTCACAAGAAATCTGTATGTCTGGAAGAGCCGTGCCTGACCTCCTGTCTAGGGGTGCCGATGGGGTCCCCTAGAGTGCGCATCTCTTTGGCCTGGTCCACAGGGGTGTTATCGAGCTCCTTGACTTAGCCCCTCCCCACCCTGGCACTTGTAGCTCACCCTCAAGGAGAGCTGGCTGGGAGCATGGTCCCCAAGATGCAGCCCCAGAGCAGACCTTTCGGGCCCAGCCGTCTCAGAGACGGACGGGACAACGGGTCCCCGAGGGGCTTTGTGGCCAAGGAAGCCAGCCTGTGGGGTACTTCGTAGGGTGGGTGAGAAGGAAAGGGCACTGGGGGTGACAGGACAAGGGACACGGTGCTTCCTCTCTGACTGAGCAAGGTGCTTTCCAGGTCCGCCTCTGGGATCTCTCTGAGTCTTTCTTCTCAGGTTCATTTCTAGAAATAGACATTTTGTATCTAGAAATAGAGACTAACTTGGGAGTTGAATTTTCGAATGTTCTATCGAGACTCTGAGCAGTGAGTGACAGGAACGTCAACCCCATCTGAAGTAAGCAAAAAGGCAGTCTATCGTCTTCATCATCCAAACATCCAGGTTTATTTCTGCTGTGACTTCATGTTAAGACCCAGCGGCGTCACCAGGCTCGACATACATTGCTTTCTGTGCTGCTCCTCTGCATCTGTGCTCCTCTCTGTCTCTCTCTGCCTCCCTTTTTCTGCCTGAGACAATAATCGTAGCGGCAGAGGCATTAATGGGAAATAGATTCCCAAACAATCAGGGCCGATGAATTTTGAAAACGCTGATGCTAAAGGCTGCAGCGGCTAAACAGATTATCTGGGACTGAGCTGCCATAACTAAGGGCAGCTGCCCTCGGAGATGATTTGCCATCCAGAGCTGGCTGGCCAGAGCCGCTTCTCCAGGGGCTGGGTCGGGACCAGACGGGGAGCACTGAAAGGAGAGGCTGAGCCGGGAGAGGCTGCCGCTTTCGGTCTGCCTGCTGCAGGGAGCGTGGGAAGTTCTCTGGAGCGGAGTTTGTGTGTGTGCTCGGCCGATGCACCCGTCTTCATTGCCTTTGCAGATTTAGAGATTTCTCAGTGAACATCCCCCTTCACATTTTTAAATATTTATTTATTTATTTATTTATTTATGCATACAAGAGCTGGGGTGTAGGCCAGAGGTGGGGAAGGGTGAGAGCATTCACCAGAGACAGAGTGGGCAGCAGAACAGGTGGATCCACTGAAATCCACTGAGGGGGGCAGCGGGGAGACAGGAGAGGTCTGCTGCGCCCTGTGGGAAGCTCCCTGGCCGGGGATTGAACTCGTGCTGCAGTGGCTGTGGACAACTTCATAGTGCTGAGACTTAACCCCTGTGCCACCAGGGAGGCCTCCCCTTCAATTTTTATGGATTTTTCAGAGATCAAATTTTAGGATTTTTAATCACATGCCAAATCTGCCACACCCACCCATTTGACTTATGTGCCTTGAAACGTCTTTGCCATTGAGTTGTCCTTCAACTTGGAAATGAACTTGGCAGTGGAAAAGAACACTGGGTTTGAAACCAGGTAATTGAGCCACGAGGCAAGGCTCTGTCATTCTTGAGCCTTTTGAACTCCTGTCCGCTGCTGAACTGCTTCTTTCTCTCCCCCCTTCCCCCTTCTTTATTCCTTCATCTGTGCAGTGTTTTCAGGGCTTGTGATATAACTTCCAGCACTAAGCGCTGGGAGGCTTGGAGGAAGCAGCACATTTTAATCCCCTTAGTGGAGATTCCGCCACAGTGTAAACATTAACGGGTCCTTGTTCGGTCTCCCCATTCTATGGACACCCCTTCTTCCTCCAGCCCCTACCTTGGAAAGCAGGAAGCCCCTCTTCCAACCTAGTTAGAGTGAAGAGCAGAATTTAAGTAAATAAGATGAGGGATTACCTATGCCTGACTTAACTTGGCTTCCCCTCTTTGGGGCCCCTGTGTGACCCCGAGAAAGACGCTTCCTCCCAGTTTCATGAGCCCGGAAACGAGAAGCCGCTTGCTCTGAGCTTCCTTCTGTGCGTTTGGGAACGCGGGTGTGCAGCAGAGCAGGGGTGCCTTTGAAAGCGCCGTCCGCTGTGATTACTGGCTTCGTATGTAAGACTTTCTCCTGGTTCATCCTCAGAGTGGTCTTCCCCTGTCTCTTGGCCTTGAAGGAGAAGCCAAGAGGTAGGGCTTGTTTCTAAGGGGGAAAGAGCAGCCCGCAGCTGCAGGCTTCAGAGGATGCCGGCAATGCCAGGTGGCTCCTCCAGCCCTCCGTGTGCGCTTACCCTCGGCTCACACTCTTGACTGCAGAGAGGCCCCTGGGACGTGGCTGGAGAGCAGGCGGCTGGGTGGAGCACACGGGTCTCAGAGCCCCAAGCTTCTTGCAGAGCTGGGAGGGACATGCAGAGGTTATCCAGTTTCTGCTTCACCAAATTGTAGCGTTTTGGAACAAGATGATACCGACCATTCAACAGACCCAACTTCTCCTCCACCCTCCCAACTTTATAGATGGGGACACAGTTCGGGGATGAGGCGGGTGGAATGAGGTAAACCTAAGGCAGGGCCCTGGGGCTCCCGAATTCTGACCCATTGCTTTTCTTGGCCTTCCTGCCATGCAACGTGTGCATAATGCACGCACACACACACATGCACACACACACACTACTCTGGAACATCAGGCTGTCAGTGTTGGGAGGACCTTGAGATGAGATGAGACATTTGCTTGGGACGATCTCAAGCAATTTTCAAGTGGAGAAGAACCTTAGCTGCCTCTGGTCCACCTGTGTCATCGTCTAGAATGTGAAGGTCCAGACCAGGAAGGCGGGCGCCAAAGCCACAGGCACGCTCGGGCGGAACTGGGCCTCACTTGCTGACCCCGGTCCAACCCAGCTCTTCCTCTGGGGCTAGCAGTCACTGCCCGCTGCCTCCCTCCCGGGAGCTAGGGACGCCGCTGACCACTGCAAGGGCTGCTTCTCTAGAGTTTCTCTGGATTGGGCTAACCAGGCACCCGGATGCATAAAAAGAGTGGCGGAACTCTGTCAACTCATCACTTTGCAATTCACAGGCAGCTCCCGCAGCTGCTATCAGCCATCCGCAGGCTTCCTTGAGGGTTTAACCCTGTTACGTATTCTCAGTGAAACCCCACTTTTTAAATGAGGATTGAGGTCTTCATCCACAGCTTCACGTCTGTGGTGCTGCCAGAAATCCCGCCAGTGGCCTGTGCACGCTCTCCCTCCCGGCTCGGAGCATTCTTCCTCGAGAAGGACAGGTCTTATTTCCTGGCTCCGAGAAGGAGCCTCTTTTCCACAGGCAGACAGGTGCACGCACCTCCCGGGACACTGGGTAAATGGGGCCGAGATGCTGCCCTGGGCGTGGCCGCTCCAGGTGTGGTCAGCGGGGCGACTTGGGGTTCACGCCACTCAGGGGAGTGGATAAGGCAGCCTCTAGTCAAGAAGGACTTGCGTGATCTCTGTCATTTCCGTGATGCTTTTCCAATTTCTCTTTGCCCGGGGATGTAGCCACAGAGGGTAGGCTTCAGCTGGGGTATGTATTGTTGACTGAAGTAATTAAAATATGCAAAGTGTTCCCTGTCCCCTGTTTTGTGCTTCTTCCCCAGCTACTTCTGGCATTTTCAGTTGGCAGTTAATAAAACAAAAGGGGGGCACAAAAGCCCGTGTCTCCCTCCAGCTAGAATGATTAATTTGGAGTGGTTTGGAAGTGGCAGATTTTACCTTCAGCGACAGCCCTGCCTGTCTGGCTGATGTGCCCAGCCTGCGCCCGGCGTGTAACCAGGGACTGGGGACGCCTCGTTCGGGACCCAGGGCAAGTCGAGGTGGGGAGAGCGGAGGTAGGGGTCAGCTTAGCTCCCTGTGGCAGCGCAAAACCAGAGGAGACGCCGCTCACCCGGGGAGCCTCACACTGAAGAGCTATAGCCAAGGACACTTGAAATCCACGTCCTAATCCCACCTCCATCTCCAGCACCCCAAGCGCCGCCGTCTCCCTGCACACGTAGAAATGCAAACCCCTCCCTTACGTTGTCGAAATCCTCGCGAATGCTTCTTGCAAACGTACATGAGATAACAGTGACTCCCAGGCACCTCAACTTTTGCCACCAGCCTCGCTAAGTCGCTTGCTCATCTGTATTGAGGCCACAAGCCACGGGCTATGCAAAATGCCTCGTGTGGTTGTTTACTGAACCCTCATGGTTATCTGGGGCGGGAAAACCTCCCTGGGGAAACTGAAACTCAGAGAAGTGATTTCTTGAGGTCAAGTGATTATGAATTGTGCCCGTGGTCCGGTTCTGTGGCCTGTTAACCTGTCTCCAACATAAATTCAAGGGAAGGGGGAGCCGCCTTCTGGGTCATGGGGTCCCCATTCTGGGGACCTGCTCCTACACCCATAGCTTTTCTGTGCCATTGGAGTAGTGCGTGCAGGATGTAGGTTGGCCAGAGGACTCAAGTGCTGCCTCAGTTTCCCTCTCTGCTGCCAGCCCCCTCCCAGCCTGCCCAGCGAGGTGGGAGGCATGAGCGCCACGTCACACTCGGGAGGTCTCACACCGCAGGGTGGAGCTGAGACAGCTCAGAAGCAGCCCCAGGGTGCTGGCATTCGACCAAAACTCTCCCTGTCCTGGGAGGGGCCGCTGCAGGTCAGCAGGGTGAGGCTGACGGCTCCTTGCCACGCTCCGTAGCCCTGCCCGGTGGGCCCTCCCAGCTCCGTCTGCCAAGGGATGCTCAGGGGCACCAAGTGGTCTTTTTAAAGTGGGGTGCTTCCAGGGCAGCTGATTTGGGGGCCTACAGAGGTTGAGCAAGTTTCCCCAGAACCCAAGTGCGGGCCCAAAGCTCTTTCCCTTGGGCCGCTGGTGCGTGTCCTGCTTGCTGCCTCAGGCCGAGCGGAAGCTCAGGCTGGTAAGGTGGCCAGTGACGTAGAGCAGGGACTCTGCTCTCACCCCGAGCCTGCCCAGCTACCCGCCAGGGGTTCGGAGGGTCCCTGTCGGTGAGAATGTTGCAGAGAACCCGCAGGAGACGCTCTCTAGAGCTCTCTAGAGACACTTGCCTTTGCAGGAAAAAGACCCACCTCGTTCTTTGCTTTTTAAGATTCACATCGTCCTGTTGTCCCCTCCTCCATGCCTCAGGGGTCCGGCAGGACAGGTTCTCGTGTGTCCTCCCGTGTCACAGCAGGTGCCGACTGGCGTCAGACCCTATGTCGTCACCGGCCGGAGATTCCAGGATCCAGGCTAGTGGCTCAGCCAGGCCTGGACCCCTGGAGGGCCTCCCGGTGGGCCACTGTGCCCCCACAGAGAGAAGGAGGGAGGGGCAGTGGGTGCCCCTCTGGCTTGGCCTCTACTGACCACAGATCACCAGGGTCAGCCCTGAGCTGTTTTCCCGGCCTGTCCGTCGGGAATGGGCCTCGCTGCCGTGAAGGTCGCCAGGCAGAATGTCCACGTCCCTGGAAAAAAAGGGAAATGTGGGCAGTAAACAGAAACTGGAGAAGTGGGCGTCTTCCTCGGAGACCCCCTCCACACCAGGGGCCTCTGCCAGAGCCTAAACGAACCCCTAAGCCCGCTTAGCTAGAAAATGGCGTTGGCTGAGTTCGACGTCACCCTGCTTCCCCACGAACCTGTTTCCCCGGCCTGTACGCACTCTCCATGTCACTTATCCTAATTTGCAGATATTTCAGCACCTAAATGTTTAGCAAAGCCAGTCTCCTTTGACAGGGACTATCTTATTTTTTGCTAAATAGGTCGGGCTCCAAACCATCGCTTCCCCCCTCGGTGCTTGAGCCGCCGGGCAAACTGGGTCTGGGCCCGGCTCAGCCGTGCTCGCAGCCTGCCTCTCGCTGAGCCTTTCCCCGGCGCCGTCTGCCCAGGACATGGCGTTGGGGCGGGCTGGGGGCCAGTCTGGACCCAGCGTGACCCGCGGGCTGAGCGAGACTCCAGCTCTGTCCCAGGCTGCTGTTCCCACAGCATCTTGGAAGTTTGTTTCCGAGGGCAGCCTGGAGCTCCCGGTCTGAGCATTTGGAGAAGAAAACAAAGGCCAAGTTATTTCTCAGCCCCTGTCTTTGGTCCCTTAGCGCCTGCTCTCTATGCAGCAGTGTATACGCTGCTCCAGGGCAGTGGAGGACAGAGGTCGCCGAGGGAGCCAGCAGTGAGACAGGCTCCAGAGGGGACAAAGGGGCAGGTACAGGCGGGATGCTGGAGCTGCATGGATAGCCCCAGGGAGGCGGCGGGAGCCCCACAAGGGCTGGGGTGCCCCCAGGCCCTCGCGCAGCTCGTAGCTCTGCCCTAAGCTCCAAGGGCCTTCTTCACCCCAGGCTGGGGGCTCAGCCCACCTCCCTGCGGGCGGGGAGCAGAGCGGAGGGGGCAGAGCCCCCAGGGCAGACTGCCGTTGCGAGGCTGGGGCACCTCCCGTGCATGTGAGGAGGGAGCCAGGAAGAGGACGCAGCAGTGGGGGGCTGCTGGGCTCGACTCCAGCAAGGCGTACGATGCCGTTCTGGCAGGTGCTGAAGCAGGTAGCAAAGCCGGTCAGCTGGCTTAAAGCAGAGTCCCTTAGGACTGCTTTTGGGGGCAGGGCCCGTTCGAAGAGGACTTGGGTCTTCTCGCCACACTCAGTCCACGGGTTCACAGGCGAGCTGACCCCTGCATGTGACAGCGCGTGATGGACAGTTGTGTGCTTGTATCTGCGACTGTGCTTTGACCACACCTGTGCCCAGTAGACGTTTTCCCTCCAGATGTGCAGCTGTGCACCTACTGAACCTGTCTGTACTGGTGGACCGAATAACCACGAGCATCCTCTGGCTTCCGGAAAACGTGTCAATGGCTTTAAAGATGGTGGTGCGGCCTCCTGGGACGGCTGCTGGGGCCTAGTCCCGGCGAGTGCCTGGTGGCTGTGCAGCGGGGGCGGGGGCCGAGCTGCGGGGTGTGTGGGCAGGAGGCTTTCCAGGGGCGGAAGGCTCAGCCGGTGGCAAGCCCAGTTCCACCCACCTGCGCTCACCTCTGCTGGGTCTGCTCCATCAGAATATGTGGGTCACTGTCTTTCCCTTACCTTTTGTCAGAGTCGTGTGAGGACAGAGGCTCTGGACTTACGGGAGAGAAGTGGCTTCTGTGGGGAGCCCGCCAGTAACTCCTTTCTGTGTGATTAGACTAGAGGCCTGAGAACCTTCTAGAAGTCAGTTGGGTTTCTCTTCAATGTTGAGCAGTGGGTCTGCATTGAAGGAGGGCAAATTGGTGTTGCTCTAGGGAAATGAGCAAGACAGTTCCTTGTTCAGGGGAGGCTGGCTCAGGAGAGAGGGGGTGGCTGGGGTGGGTGGGAGGAGCCCCCCACTGCTGCCCTGGCCCAGAAGGACCCCTGGGCAGCACCCCTCAGAGGGAATTCGAACCTGAGAGCCTGCAGCCACCTTACTACACAGGTCTTCCCGCGTACCCCTGACCCGGGGCGGGCTTGGGGCGAGGACCCCAAGCTTGAATGAAAGCAGTGAGATCTGGGCATTTTCAGCAGGCACGTGGCGGGGGCAGCGGTCCTGCTTCCCTGTGTGCACGGCAGTCTCTCCCCCTTAAGCCTCTGCTGGCCTGGGGTGGGGGGTTTCAGCCTTGGGGAAAGATGGGAGGGTGACTGGAGTAAGGCTCCAGACTTTGCAGTTCTAGGGCTCTGGCCCTGAGGGCTTCGGAATTTTATATTCCTGAAAGAATTTGAAAACCCAGGCTGGCCCTCTGCACATTTTCATTTGCCATCTAAAATCTTCAACACAGTGTTACATAGTTGCCATTTCTAGAATATAGTAAATATTGACACTGAAGAAATACACCACTCCCTTGATGTGTCTGACGAACTTGAAATGCCAGAGGAATTTCTCGCATCAGCCACTAAACTAAACTCGGTTGGGTTCTTCAGCAGTGAGATTCCTTTTCTTCTTGGAGTTACAGTTTTATTCGAGTTACCCCACCAAATTTTGTCCTTATGCATGATATTTTTACGTGTGAAATCAGTTATGGGCCCTCTATCATCATTTGACATGACAAAAAATGTTTGAAGACTAATTTTTAATGTCCAATGACCTTAAGTTTCTTGACATTAAGAGTTTTGGGATTGAGTTATTATTACAATTATCACTAACACCCAGAAATAGGAGTTAGATCAAAATTCTGTCTATGTGCTACAACTTTGGATACACATTGAAAAGATGAGAAGAATAATGTTTTTGGAAAATGCAGTCCGTATTTTCAATGTAATCATCACGGAGCATGACTGATTGCTAAAATAAGGAGCCTCAGGGTTAATGCTCTTCCTGTTTCTCAGTTTTATAGATGAGGCCTGAGAAACATTGTTCCTCACACCCAGATTGACAGGACAGGGAGGAGTTAGTGACTGTGTCTTTCTCTGTTCTTTGAACTATTGTTCTCTGAACTATTGTTATTTCCCTGACATCACCTATTGGTCACTTATCAACATTTCTTTTTAATCTCCTTTCCATTGATAATTCTTTTAGGCCCATCTCCCTTTAGTTTTTCGAAAAAAATTGGAAACTATTAGGTTTGCAAAACATTTTATTTCCCAACCACAAGAGATGTTGATTTTCCACACCTGTGCTGCGGCGTTTCCCAGCGTTTATTCATTTGTGCTCAGTAGGTTCCCTCCCTTGAGATTTAGAATGAGTGAGAGACTTGTGTTTCCTTTGAGACTGGCAGGTGTGTGTGTGTGTATATGCACGTGTGTTGTGGCAACACTCGGGAAAGGGGATTGCTGGACCAAAGGGGAGGGATTCTCAGTTCAATTTTAGAAAAAAAAATCATAGGTTGCGAATAAAAATGCAGATTTTAATTTGGATGACAGACAAACAACAAGTCATTCTTTAGCATCAGTTTGACCCATGCAATACTTGGGACATGCTGTACTAAAAAGTTAATCATTGTTCATCTGAATTCAAATTGCCTGGAATCCTGTATTTTATCTGGCAGCCCTGATGAAGTAGGAAACAATAGCAAAAGCGCTCAGCAAAATACCGGTCAGCACGAAGGCGAGGGCAGCCCTGATCGGTGAGCTGCTCAGACAGGCGGCCCGGGCGCCATTGTGGTTGAGACAGTCCCCTACAGATGAATTGATCAGGCCCTCTGGATTCCTGTATGGAATCTGGACTCCTTCAGAAAACATCTGACCCATGGGTATGACGGGAATTTTGCAGCAATGAAGACACCCAGTAGGACACCCTAGCTCTGCCCAGCTTGATCCCCTATATATACACCAGGAGTGACAGTTTGTAATGCAAACTGGATGACATTCTTGCATCTGCACCACAAAGTCAAAGCAGCCAAGACCTCAGGGAATCCAGACTCCATCTGGGGACAAAGGCAAAGGGAAGTGCAGTCCGCCATCTTGGCACTCCCTATTTCCTCCAAACTGACATCTGGACAGCCCAGCCTTCCTGACACCCCCCCTTTGAACCCCAGGTTGACAAATGCCCTTGACACACTTCCAACCTCCATGGTTCTTCTAACTCCCATCTTCCTTTTCTATAAGTGTTAGAAAGGCAATAATGGGAGGTGTCATCTAAGGGAGAGGAATCCAAAGATCTCCAAGTGCCTGTGTTATTTTTAGAATCATCTCTTAGATTCATTGTTGTGCCTTATTACCATATGTTTATTGACTGCTTCTGTCCCTTAGTGTATCTCATTGAGAGTTTGAATCATTAGCTAGTATTTCTCATTCATGTGTGGGCAAATCACCCAGTCTTCTTCTGTGAAATGGGAATAATAGGGAACCCAACACATGGAATTAGAGAGAGGGGTCAGTGAGTGGCTAACACCAGGGACTCGTATTCAGTCTGCCTTCATTAGTATTATTAAGATTCTCATTCCAACCCATCCCTTGGTTAAGTTTTACCGCGCACACACACACACAATTTTTTTTAAAAGAATTTGACCATAGCTTTCCCAGACTGGATCTCTCCAATGTGGGAGAAGGACGTAGGTTACCTGGGGGAGATAATTAGTCTAGCCTGAATAGATTTTTATGGGAAATATGAAAAATCCAGGAGCGAGGTCAGTGTCCCCACCCACTGGCGTGTCGGGCAGGCAGCTGTGAGGCCTTGTGCCCACAATGAGCCATGCTTAGTGGGCTTTTACATCCTCTCCCACCAGGGCAGTTGCTTAGCTCCTGAGTTGAAGAAGAGGAAATTCTAACTCAAAGATACTAAGTATTTGTTATAATTTGCATCAGAACCCAGGACTTCTGATTTCCAATTTATGGCTTTTTGTTACATCACAGGCTTCTCAAAATATTTCAGTCTACTTCTGGAGGGATGCTGAATAAGCCACCCACTTTGGTGGTGCCACCCAGCAAGAATCTTGATGAAGTTCTTCATAGTGGGGCTCCTGCAGCTAATTAATACCCTTCTAATACTTTCCTGCCCATATACTTAAGCTCACAAGTTTACGCCAACACATTCAAATTTCTTGCTCTGTGAATGTGGGGATTACAATTTGGAACACCCCTTCTGAGTATATGTAAAATAATCAAATGAGACAAACACCAGCATCTATTGGAAGGATCCATTATTTAAAAATTTTCAACATAAGAAATGTCTCTATATCCCTGACATCTATGTTTTTTTGAACCAAGAAATCAGGTACATAAACCATCTACTAGATTCTATCACAAACATGTTTTTCTTTAAAAAACACCATCTCTTGCTATAGAACCGAAACACATTCAGTCCACTGATTTCCCTTAACTCGTATGTGTTTTTTTCCTTTTATTTTTCTGGAATTTTCAAGTGCATCACACATTTCCCTCATCTCCCTCTTTCAAGGAACCCTTGGGGTGATGACCAGCTTTCTGGAGTTTTCTCTAGTCCATCACAGAGTTATCATTATTCCCCTATAACATATTTGCTTATGTGTACACATCTGTGCATGAACAAAAATGCTGACATCCATATGTTAGTATCCCGTGTTTTCAATTACTGCGTCCTAGACATATTTGCAGGCATGATACATAACTCTGCCTTCTCCCTTTCACGGCTGAATATACGTCCAATGATGAATACCTCGTTGCCCTAAAACCAATAAAACAGACATCTTCAACCAAATATTTTTGCTTCCATAAGCTAGTGTTTTCCTAAGTCTCCTACGAGCAAACTTTCTGGGTTGAGGCACTAAATGAGGATGGATTGCAGCACGGCGGCCACCACGGAGCCAGTGCCACGGGTCCCTCTCACTCTCCCAAACACCAGCTAGCATTGGTCTTCTCAACGTCTCTCATGTGACATTCAGAACGTCTTTGTTGCTTGAGCTGGCACCTCCTCCTGTGTCCGTGGCCTTTGTGATGCTGAGAACCACCTGCTCTCATCCTTCATTCTTTCCCCATTGAATTGCTTTTTTAAAACTGATTGAAAGGAGCACTTGATAATATTTGTGTTTTAATTCTCTGTTCTATGCATTACAAATATTTTCTCTGTCATTTGTCTTTGAACTATGCTTATTTTATAAATTGCCATGCAAAATCGTTTGCTTTTCATAAGTTGTAGCCTTAAATTCAGTTCTTTATGGCATCCTGAACATATGTCTTATGGAGGAAGGTTTTCCTCTCCTGAGGTTATGCAAATACCTTTTCTAAGTTTTTTTTCTAATATTATTATTGTTTTGTTTTTTATGTTTAGCTCTTTAATCCATCTGGAAATGATTTTTGTATATGGTGTGAGGTAGGTATCCAAGTGTGCTTTTTAAATGAATAATAGTTCATTGTCCCAACACTCTGATTACTAACCCATCATTTCATATATTAAATTCCAATATTATAATTGGGTCTGTTTCTGGACTCGTATTTTGTTCCATTGATCAACAAAATTTGTCTGCTCCTATGCTAATAACACAATGTGTTCATGATCGTAGTTTGATAATGTGCTTTTTGCTAGCTGATAGAGAAAATTTCTCTTGTTCTATTTCAAGTATATCTTACTTGGTGTCAAATATGTATCCCTCTCAATGAATTTTGATATCATCTTGTCAGTCTCCATACATCATTCCATTGGGGTTTTCATTTAAATTATGTTGAATGTTTAGGTTAATTTGTGGGAGAATGAGAGATTTATGATAATGAGTCTTCCTACCCAAGGAAACAACAGATTTTCCATATATTTTGGATCTTCTTTCATGCTTTTCAACATTTTTCTTTAAATAGACTTTGTGCATTTTCTGCTAAGATTTTGCCTGGAATTTTAAATGCTTCTTGTTGCTATCATACAATATTATTTCCATTGGATTTTGAAGGTATTGTTACTGGTATGTGAGAATAGTTTGATTTTTGTGTTTTGATTTCACTCTAAGTAGCGCTCTAATCGTTCTAACTGCTTTTTAGATAATTATCTTGAATGGTCATATCACATGCACACAATGGAATTTTTCACTATTTCTACCTTGTTTTTATTGATGCTTTATTATCTTGGCGAGGGCAGTCTGAAAGGGTTATATAAAGTGATAAAAGATATAGTCTGTGCTTCCAGTGTCCTATTAGTCCATCAGTTATTTAATGTGCTAAATAAAGGAAGTTACCTTCTATTATGAATGAATTAGCACTTTTCATCAGGAAAAGTGTATTGGAATATTTTGGTATCTTGAAAAGATTTGGTATCTTGAGAAGCTTTCTTCTTTTATCTTTGGGTTATATAAAATGGTAGCTTTCTTAAAGCTTAAATATTCTTGTATTTCTATTACAAAACATTATTAAGTTGTATGAAATTTTTGTAATATTTTGCTGATTTAATATGACATTTTTTCAGATTTGGAGACTGTATTGCAGATAACTTTATACATACAGAGATAAAATATTCATATTTGTATTTACTTAACTGATTTTCTCATCAAGACTTTTAAGTCACAGGAGGTGACTTGGCCATGTTTATTATTTTTTTTTTTGGTTTGGAAATAAATACTTTTCCAAAGAGAAAATTTTAAAAGAACTCATCCATAAAACCAACTAGAACTTGTGCTTTATTAATGCATTGATTTTTAACTATAATTTTAATTACATTTGTGTTCAAGTTTTCTGCTTTTAACTTTTTCATGAATATTTTCTAGCAAACCAATCCTGACATTTTATCCCCTAATTTATTGTTGTAACATTCTTAACATTTCATATTTGTCTCCTCTATGTCCTTAAGCCTTGACATGGGCTTATGTTATTTTATTAGATATAGTTTGCTTTTATCCCGCTTTGGCTATTTGTTTTGCTTTGCTTTGTTTTATACAGATTCTTCAGTTTATTTTTATTATTTATTTCCTCTTGCTTCATATAATTTTGTCTTGTTGATCTTTACTGCCTTTTTTGTTGAGTCCTTACTTAACCTAACTGTGTAAGTGCTTAAATGCTATGTATTTCTCCCCAAAATTATGTTAGCTATTTTCCATAGGTTTCAATAAATACAACTTTAATTATTATTATAATAAAAAGTTTAAATTTTATTTTTCATTATTTTCTGTATCAGATTGTTTTTTAACTGTCCAAAGAGAACCTTTAAAAATTATCTTTTTGTTGTTAACTTCTATTTTATTTTAGTAGGTACCAAAAATGTTTATTTTTACTTTGCTTTTTTCCTTTGGTATTTCAGAGTTTCTTTGAGGTCTAATATGTGATTGGCTTTTATAAATATTTTTTAGATAACTGATAATAATGTCCAGCATTCTGGTGAGCCTGAAAGACACATGATCCCAATACATAGCCCTCAACTGAAATTCATTATTTGTATTTTAAAAATTGTATCTTCATTTAGGTTGTCTTCTTGAGCTGTCAGTTTGTGAAAGAAGTGTTTTAATTTTCCATTATAATTGTAGCTTTGTGAGTTCCCTTTTATTTACAACCTATTTTTTACTCTTTCTCTATTTTTGTTTTGATGTTAGTTGGGACATAAAAGTTCATGACTTATCATAATGTTGAATTTTGCCATCTTCAAATATGATTTAAACCACTTTATATCTGTTATGTTACTGACATTCTCTCTCTTTCCACACACACACACACACACACACACACACACACACACATATAATTTTATTATTTGTTGTGTTTGTTATGTTTTGCATCTTTTATTTTCATTATTCTCTGCCATTTCCCTTTAGATAACTTTTCAAAATAACATGCATCTTGACTTTTAAAAATTGATCTTTTCCTTAAGAGGGTGTGTGATCCATTTGTACTTACCTTACGTGGTGATGTCATTTAAGCTTCTTTTTCACACTGCACTTTCTGTACCATTATCCCATTATTTTTGTGGTCTTTTTGGTACTGGCCAGAAATTTTTGGTCTTATTTTTCTAAGACTGACTTGGAAGCTACATACACTATTTCTATTCTTCTGGAAACTCTTACAATTTGAGCAAGCACATTTACATCCCAACTGTTCAAATCACCAATTGCTGACTGTACACTCCAGTTCCCTGCTTCGAAATGACAAAGCCTTTATCAAACTTTTAATTTTTTCTCCATCTACTCTTCTACACTTTATGGTGGGAATTATCTGGAAGTTTCATTTCAGATAAGTATCCTTAATAATAGCAGTGGTGGTACTATTAGCATTATTGGTGTCATTATATGCTTTATGTCTCTATTTTACAGGGAGCCTTTACTGGTAATTGTATTACATTTTATTACCAAATTAGCAACAATTATTTAGATTTTTGTTGCTTACTTGCTCTACACTGTTTGTTGTGTTCCAAATTATTGTATATTTTAGATTCTTTTTTTTTTCTGGAGCATATCCTTAATTAATTTTTTTGTTTATTTTCTGGAAGGCTGAGAGTGGTTAACATTCTGAGTCTTTGCTTGTCTGCAAGAAACATCTTCATTTGTTCTTAGGCTTGCTACAGAGCTATCTGGATTATAAAACTCCAGGTTGAGGACAGTTTCTGCAAATGCATATTATCACGTGTCTTCTAAAATACCTCAAATGGAGAAGGCAAACATGAGTTCCCTTTTTAGAAACGAGATTGTCTATCTCCTAACAAGTCATTCTTTGGTGTTTATTGTCACAATGAGAGTGTCTGATAGTGGTTCATCAGGACATGTGTAAGCAGCTCTTTGCAGCAATGGTGAGCAGTTCTCTGACAACCCCCAGCATTAGCCAAGAGCTCCTATTTTTAATGCTCTACTTACTCACGGTGCGTCCGTCCCCGACCCCAGCCTCACTGCGTGTCTTCCCCGCTCACGCACCCGGGAGGGGCTCGGCCCTTCTCTCGGGGAAGGCTGCTCCGACGTCGGCCTCCTCTTGCCCTGGGCTCTGGGCTCTGGAACCCAGGGCTGCCTGCCTGCCATTATGCTCAGGCTGCTAAAAGGCTGCTATTGGCCTTTGAGATGGTAGAACCATGGTGAATTCTTCTGTCAGTCCACCTGGTTCTCTCTAGCATGGGGCCTTCATGCTTTGGGGCCTGCGTCTCAGAGCCCAGCCCTTGAAACACTGTCCTAAGTTGTGGTGCGAAGTTCCTGACTGTCGGGTGGAGGCTGAATTCCCAGTCTGTGCACTAGATGTGCGGGGCTGGATCTGCCTCCCCCTCCTCGGCCAAGGAGTCGCACCCGACGTGGCAAATCCTCTACCCTTGAGTGATTTGCCGGCCTCCTTCCTGCAGAGGTCCTCTCAAGGCCAGATTTCCCCGTAGTGCCAGATTCCGAACCTTTCCACCCACCTCACGTGGCCTTGCCCTCTTTCTCTGCACTCCCTGAAAGGAAGCTGCCCTTGGGGTGAGCTCTAGCTGCCCTTGGGGCCCCTGCAGCGCAGGCAGTCCTGGCCCGTAGCTGCTACAGACGGGGGCCGCCACAGCGCCTCTGCGGAGGAAGAGAGTAGTGGGCAGATGCGTTCCGGCCCTCTGGTCACCGGGCGCCTCTGTCTTGACCCCTTCAGGTGGGAGGACACACCATGCTCCCCATCCGTTGGATGCCCCCCGAAAGCATCATGTACCGCAAGTTCACGACAGAGAGCGACGTGTGGAGCTTCGGGGTGATCCTCTGGGAGATCTTCACCTACGGGAAGCAGCCGTGGTTCCAGCTCTCGAACACAGAGGTACCGAGCCCTGAGGTGGGGGAGGGGGAGGGAAGAGAGGGGCGAGGTGTCAGCCCCGGACCTCAGCAGGGTAGACCCCATTGTGGGGGCTTGCGGTCAGCACAGCAACTGTAGGTGTCGGGGGGCCGGGAGAGCTTCCCAGCGGAGAAGAAGGTGTAGTTGAAAGAGAGGTGGTGGTGCAGGCGTTAAGAGAACATGTCGTCACCCACATTTCACTGAGACAGAAAAGGAAAACAAAGCACGACTCTGGGCTGCTTCCTCGTGCCAGACTGTGGAAACACCTTCTTAGATGCCAACTAGGCTGGGTCCCCAGATGCTCTGGGCGCTCCGGCCCAGGGGCGCTCCGGCAGAGGGGACCTGGGAGGCAGGTTCCGTGTCACTGGTGGAGCCAGGACTGGCCTCCTGGGGTCCCTGGGCACAGCAAATGTGATAGAAAGAAACACCTGATCGATTTTTTATGGTTTTGGTTTATAATGACAAGAGAACTTTGGGTGATCTCATTTTAATAGTGGGTTCCCTGCCGCGACCTTCTCTGAGCACGTCATGTACCCTGGCAGCGCTTTTCGCACCTGTTGAGGTTCAGCTGATGGTGGGGGCCTGCCTGGGGCAGGGGGCAGAAGGCCAGGCGCGCGTCTCGATGCTTCTCAGCCACGTCCAGCCAGAGCCCTGCCCCCCAGGACGCTCATCCCCTTGTGAGCCGTCAGCAACCCCCAAGCCACAGGAGGCTGTTGTCCCGTTCTCTGTGACCACGTGAGCGCAAAGCCCTCCTGCCCCGGGGCTCTGTCAGAACAGCCAGGAAAGTCCCTCTCTCCGGCGAAGCCGCGTTCCTCTCTGCTCGCTGCGCCCGCGCCGCCGACGGAGTGACCGGCAGCGGCTGAGGAGAGTGTCAGCCCCGTAGTTCCTCACCGTCGCCAGCAGATGAGTCCTGAGCGCATTTCCCGAAGTGGGGCAGTTTTCACGACCTTTTAAAAATTAGGGGAGCGTGTGTGTCAGGATCTGCTGTTACGGTGTTTTCAAAGCGTCAGTTTTCCGGGGGGTGGTTGGTGGGGCCCACGCCGCTGGGCCTGCCAGACGTGGCCCCCCGGCGCACGCACAGGTGCCCACGCATGGCCCACGTGGCGCCGTCCCAGGCGCATGCACACGGGCTCGGCGCTGCGTGCGGCTCTCCCCAGGCGCGCACGGGTGTGCTCGCACACGCACTCGCGCACACACTCGCACTCGCACACGCATGCACCATGCGCCCTGACAAGGCCTCCAAGGAGCGTGTGGTCCCAGCTCTCGGGGGCATCTGGGCCGCGGGTGGCCCTGATGGCCTCAGGCCTGTTCTGGGTCCCCGAGTGCATCCCCTGCAGCTGACGAGGCCTCGTGGCATTTCCGGCGCGGCTTGGGGAGGGGCCCCGAGATGGGCTTCCTGCTGCCAGCCCCTCCCCGCAGCTCGCACCGCCTGTGCAAACTGACACCCAGGTGAGCCCCTTGGAGGGTGGCCGTGCTGCTGCGGTGGACGAGGGCGCGGAGGTGGCCCTCGCGGCGTGGGGTGTCCAACAGTGAGGGCCAGCGGCCCCGCGGCTCCGGGAGAACAGAGCGGGCGGTCGCCGAGCCCTCGTGGCCTCCTCCCTTCCGCTCCGGAGCCAGGAGCTGGGGCAGTGCAGGGAGGCAGAGGGGCAAGGCTCTGCTGCCCAGTGACGTGCTGGCCAGTGGGCGCCATGAGGGGAGAACCCAGGTGCCCAGATGAGGTGATTCTGTGTATTTTTAGCATCCCCGCCTGTTGGCACAGGGGCTGGTCGGGGGAGCAGGTGCCCCAAGCTCCTGCTGTGGGGAAGTAGGGAGAAGAGCTCACTCGCCTGAGAACTGAAGATGGAGCCACAAACCTTCACACACTCGGGGCCCGCAAAGTCTCAGGGAACCGAACAGCAGCCGCAGCCGCAGGCCTGCCCCGCAGCCGGCACCCCGCCCCCCCCGCCCCCTTTCGTCTGTGGGCGCCCCCTTTCATCTGGCAGTTCCTCTCCTTGGCCTCCTTTGGTCCTGGCCTCACCCCCGGGAGGTGGTCACGCAGACCCCTGCCCTCTTGCTGTGCGGACGCCGAAGCTAAGGGACCGGCCCAGGTCTGCCAGGCCGTGGGGTAAGCGGGGTCTCACGAGGACTTTCAAAGAAATGGGGTCCCTGGGTAGAGCCAGAGCAGGAGAGGATGGGCCTCCCAGGACACGGGGTGTCGGGGTGCCCGGGGAGATTGCGAGGGCGCAGAGGCCATGGCGGGGCCGGGCTGGGCAGGTGCCGGGGCGTCTGTGAGGCGTCTGAGTCGCGTCGAGGGGGCGGCTGTCAGCGGCCAGTCCTCTGTCACCAGTCCCTCCGAGGGTGGACGCAGCCCCGTTGCCGTCGTCCGGATGAGACTCAGGGCTGGTGGCCCGCCCCGCTGCCCCTTGCCCAGACACACACGCGGGATGGATGCCGCTCGGAGCTGTGCCAGCCTCGGCGCCCGGCCCCACCTGCTGCCGGCCCGAGTCGGGGCCACATCGGGGCTCTGGCCGTAACGCCCCGCTCTCTGCTCTTTCAGGTCATCGAGTGTATCACCCAAGGCCGGGTTCTGGAGCGGCCCCGCGTCTGCCCCAAGGAGGTGTACGACGTCATGCTGGGGTGCTGGCAGAGGGAGCCCCAGCAGCGGCTGAACATCAAGGAGATCTACAAGATCCTCCACGCTCTGGGGAAAGCCACCCCCATCTACCTGGACATCCTCGGCTAGGGCCGCGCCCGCGCTCACGCTCAGTTGCCTCCTCTCTCCCGGCCTCTCACCGCCTCCCCACCTCGCAGCTCCTTTCTTCCATCCTGACCGAAGCGACATCTTCATATAAACTCAAGTGCCTGCTACACATACAACACTGAAAAAAAAGAAAGAAAAACCCTGTAAGGCAGTTTGGCATATATATATATATATATACATATATATATTTATATATCTAACTATCTATCTATATCTCCAGAGAGTTGCTTCTCTAATACAGAGAGAAGCTGCTGAGACAGAAACCACAAAACGGCAACGCTCAGAAAATCCTAACAATGGTGAACACACGTGAACAATCTCTTTGACGCATGCCGCGGTGCACGCTTCTTCGGCTCTGGCTTTTTGGAGCAGAAAACCTGGATGATGCAGAGACAATCTTCGTGCTGAGATGGGCAGAGCTGGGGTGGATGCGAATCATCACACCACGCAGGTCATCCCCTGCCCAGGTGTGAGTCACCTGCCAGGTGTGTTACCCACCCCAGGTGTGAATGACCTGCCAGGTGTGTTACCCGCCCCAGGTGTCAATCACCTGCCAGGTGTGTTACCCGCCCCAGGTGTGAATGACCTGCCAGGTGTGTTACCCGCCCCAGGTGTCAATCACCTGCCAGGTGTGTTACCCGCCCCAGGTGTCAATCACCTGCCAGGTGTGTTACCCCCTAGCTCTCAAAGGTGCATGGGCAGGTGACAAGGACTGCACTCAGCAAGAACACGACCCTGGACAGGGACCCTGGCACATTCATGACCGCCAACACTGCCATCACGCCTTCCCACTTTGCTCCCCTTTGAGACCGTCTTCTGATATGTTCCTTCTAGAAGGTGGTCTTGAGGCTTTGGGGAGTCAAGGATGGCACCTACAGGTGAACCCTGAACAAGCCACAGCCACAAACAAAACCATGGCGACGTGGTCACGCCTTCCGCGCGGGGGCCGCTCTCAAGCTCCCCGCTGGGCCCGCAGAGCCTGTGCCATCTCTCCTCCGATCGCCAAGAGCTGGGCTTTCTGGACTCAGAGCGCCAGAAGAACCTTGTCGGGGCGCTTTCATCATTGGGAAGACTCCTTGGCCTCGCCTCCCAAATTCAGGCTTTCGGGGGTGCCGGGGGTGGGGAAGATGCCCTGGGTTGCCGCTCCTCGAGCCCCAGCGGGTTCCAGCGGCAGGCGCCTCTGTTCCCCGGGGCATCCCGAGGTGTGCCCCGGTCGTCTTTCTCGTCCTGCTTCCCCTGCATGCCACCCCCTCCCGGACCTCTGCCAGTCCCGGGTGAAACGGGCTGCTGGGCAGAGAGCCGGGCCTGGTGGGAGCAGGCGGCGGCTTGGGCAGGGGCCAGCAGGGGAAATCGGTTGGCACCTGCAGCCCTTGGCATTCTCCTCACGTCCCAGCCCCGTGAAGGACTGATGCCTCTGCCTTCGGGCTGCTGCGAGAACGCAGGGCTGAGAGATGCTTTTGTGGGCTGGGGCGGGGGAGGGCTGAGGCATCTCTGGGCCACGGCCAACATGTGGCCACTGCCTGGCATCTTAATGAGGCCCGAGCCCCACCGGGGAGAGGATGCGTCCGGCCCAGCCAGCGCCCTGGCTGGCACGGGCATCACTGCCTTCCGCTGCTTGTCGAGGAAGCGCCAGGGGCCGCTCTCCGGGCCTCCCGGAGGCTGCTGGAGCCGACAGCCTGGCCCCACAGTGGCCTCCCGCCAGGAGGAATGGACATAACCCCCCCAGGCCGCCGAGTCCCGCCTTGCCCTAAGCACAGAGCTGCCGACTGACCAGCGCCCCCTGGCTGGCATCTGAGGGCCTGCTCCTCCCGCCAGAGGGGCCGTCAGCGGCCTGGGCGCCCTGGCTCAGCTGGGGGGCAGCCCGCGCAGGGTCCAGGACTGAACTGTGTTTGTGGTTTTGCTTCCTTTTTAGACCAACAAATGTTTCTATCCACCAGAAAAGAGCCGTGCCTGTCCGGCGGCCTGGCGGGTGTGGGGTCGGTGGGCCGCCCCGCTGGACTGGGCAGGGGCAGTGAGCGTGCCGTGGACTGGGCTGGGGTCCTCCCCCTGGGCTGGCTCCCCGCCCCGGGGACGCTGGACGGAGTTCTGTGGACAGACACCTCGAGGGCCTCCTCTTCTGCCCTGCGGCCTCCTCTGCCCTCCTCGTCTCTGCCTTGGAGCCCTCCGTCCACCGCGTGGCTGAGCGCTGGGGGCCGTGCAGCCTGCTCACGGGCTGGGAAACGGGGAGCTGTATCTGGGGGTGGACTGAGGGTCCTGGGGAAGTGCCTTCTGGCTGGCGGGAGGCCGCGAGAGCCCTGGTCCTGCCATTCTGTCACGTCCCCCCGAAACAAACACGTGTAGCTCCCATCCTCTGGCGTGTGTTTCTAGCACCGTAGAGCCGCTGGCAGGCCGGGAAGCGGGGGCCGCGGCCCATGAGTGTGGCTCAGCTCAGGGAGCCGCTCCTTGCAGACGGGAGGACCAGAAGGACACGAGGTGGTCCAGGGCCTCTGCCTCCGCCCCTGGGCCTCTGCACTGTCTGGGTGCCCGTCTTCCCGTGTCCTTTGTGGGCAGCTCTTTCGGGAGCATAGGAAAGAGGGGGCTGAGCGAGGAGGGGGCGCCTGCCCCCACTTCCCTCCTGCTCCCCACGTGGTCTGCTGGTGGACTTGTCAGTCTCCAGGCGAAAGGATGAAAGCGGTTGGGGCATTAGGGGCGCGGTGCAGGGCTGCGGGCTGCTCCGGGGCCCGGGGCGAGTGGCGTGTGCGCTTCCGGCTGTGCTTGGGCTGCGCGGGGCTGGCGAGCCTCACTGGTCCCTGCCTCAGTTTCCCCATTTCCAGGATGAGGGGGGTGCCTGCTCACTCTGGCCCTTCTGGCTCTGACCGTCTCAGATTCTAATGACAATGGGGTCACTTGACTTGTGTTCTCTGGCACGCGGGGACCACCCCAGCAGGCCCGGCAGGTGGGAGCCCCCAGCTGCACCCGCATCGCCGTGTCGCTGTGGTTCAGGTTCCACTAGGCCCAGGAGGCGCCGCTCGCCTTCCCGCACCGGAACGTGTGCGTGACGGTTGAGGGGCTGATTTTCAAAGTGGTTTAATGGGTCTGGAAATGACATCCCAGCGCTGATGTGGCCACTGAGCCGCCCCGCCCCCCTCACCCCTCCACACCCACGTCCACGTGGCTGGCCACTCCGGCCCCCAGCGCTGGCTCCACACTCCCACTGGAGGGGTGCCCCCCGCTCTCCCACCGGGCACCCTCCCTGGTCCCCGCCAGATGCAGTGAGACTGACGCCCACCTTGGAGCGGGGCCCCGACACTATGAGCGAGTCTAGTGCTGCCCTCAAATTAGACCCCGGCCCCGAGGGTCCCTGAAGCCCCCTTGCCCACGGAGGGCGCAGCCCAGGCCGCGGGGCTCGGGCGCCGCTCTCC
This sequence comes from Scalopus aquaticus, assembly GCA_004024925.1. Taxonomy (NCBI): domain Eukaryota; kingdom Metazoa; phylum Chordata; class Mammalia; order Eulipotyphla; family Talpidae; genus Scalopus; species Scalopus aquaticus. The sequence goes on from PVIJ01007520.1 coordinate 56,559, forward strand.
GGCGACACTGTCTTTGCGGAACACACTAGTGCAAGTATTTCTGGTGCTAAACACTGCAGAAACCAACACCGGCGGGCGCGGCGGCTGGTGGCCGAGGCTGTTGGGACTCAGTGCAGAGGTCCGTCACCGCAGGGGTGTGGGCCCCAGGGAAGTCAGGCGGGGCGCCGGCCACGGCCTGGCGTTGCGGGGTGTCCGCCTGGGCCGGGCAGCCGGCCCGTCAGATTTCTCATTGAGGCGTTTAGGGGTTTGGAGCAGACATCCCGAAGGTCTCATTCAGTCTGAAACAAACCTGTCGTCTGGCCTCACCGTTTATTGATTTATTTTTGAACTGGTTTGCTAGAAATGAGAGTGTAGCGGGAAGAGGGGCGAGGCGGGGCGCGGGGGGCTGCCAGTGGCCAGAGGCTGAGGCTGGAGGCAGGTCGCAGGCTCAGTGAGTGTTGGGTTGAAGGGATATTGTGGGGGAACTGATCAGGGCCCCCATTTTCACCAGTTGGGCCCTTGGCTACCTTCCCCTGTCTCCTCCTCCGCCAGCGGGCCCAAAGCAGTCAGGGCTGCCCGAGAGAGGGGACGTGCCTGCCCAGCCCTCCTGCTGGCCACTGGCAGGTGGAACTTGGATCAAAAACCAAGAGAATTTAACTGCTTGCTGTAAGGAACTCGGGCTGATTCTAGAAGGATGTTGGCAAAGGGCCGCATTTTAAGTTGCAGGCTTCTCACCAAAGTCCTTTCCAGCAAGGCTCCCTTGCTCTTCTTTTCCAAACCACACAAGCAGTGCTTGGCATGAGAGATGGTCATTGCAATGGGGGTCTTGTACTTGGTGTCTTCTCTTTGCTTTGTCAGAGTTCGGAGCCAAGAAACATCTCCAGATGTTTGTTCAGCAAATCCTCGTGCGCACGGCCCTGACTGGCCCTCCATTGCCCCGAGAGGCCCATTGTCAGCTTTGATTGGAAGCTCACTGGCTGGGCACCCCATGGCATTGGCCGTGGGGCAAAACCAAAATGGCGCCTTTAGCCCAGGGCTTCTGCTGGAGTCGTTGTGTGTTTGGTGCCTGGAGTGTCAGCCTCTTTGACACCGAATAAAACAATGTTGAGCCGTACTCAGTTGGTTTCAATGAAAAATTCCAAATTTTGTTATCTTTATTGCGATATCAACATTGGCTTCAGAAAACGTGTTGGGATTGTTTAGCCTTGTGGGGACCGTCAGTTGAGGAAAGGACATTCTTGGAAATGTGTATCCATTGAAAAGGCTTCAGGAAGGTCAGCTTGGGGCCAACAGATGGATCCAAGATGCCAGGTCTCTTGGAGGCTTCCAGCCTTTGGAGGTGAGAGATCCAGAGGCTGCATCAGGAAGGGGAATCTTTCATCTTGTAAAGCCTGGTCTCTTGGGCCTCCCTGAGTTGAGTTGTCTGATGGCGACATTCTGAGCAGCGGAAGTCGCTTTTCCTGGGCGTTACTAGGTCACCGGGCAGGAGCCATTTCTGCTACGCTCCCTTTGGGGGTTGGTGTGGAATTCCCCTGCACGGCAGGTGGACCAGCCCCAGCCAGAATGGGACAGGGAAAGTGAGATGTTGCCAACTGCTTGCTGCTTCCAAACGCATCGCTGCCGCGGTGGAAGTGGGGTTTCGTGGGACTGCATTGGGGTCAGGGCTTCTGCGCGGTGTCGGCTCTTCCGCCCTAAGGCCTGAATCTCGGCCTCGGCCATCTCTGCTCGCTGATGGGTCTCCCCAAGCATGGCGCTGCTGATGCCGACACAGCTTTTGCTTCCCAGCAAGACGCCTCTGAGTCCGGCTTCCGTGCACTGACACAGACCCTTCCTGTTTTGCACGGAGATGAGCGGAAGCGGGGGGGTGCCCTTTAAGAACTTAACACTCTTGACCATAGTAATAAATTCAGATTCCCTTTCTTCCTTGGCTCAGTTCCAAATTCAGACTCAGGCCTGGTTCGAATTTGCAGTTGGCACCAGTCGAAACCAGTGTGAGGGGCTGTCCCCGTCACACAGAGGCAGGACAGAGAGCCAGGGAGCACGGGAATGTTTCCTAATCCCCGTGGGCTTTGTGGCTGGGCCACGGCCCTTGCTCACAGCTTATAAGAGACCCCGATGGCCAGTATGTCAGACTTTCCATTGAAAGTCTGTCCAGAGAACACCCCCGAGGAAAGACCCTGGGCTGGGGCACGGCATTTCAGCCTGATGATGAGAAACCTTGGCTCTTCTCGGCTCGGCGCTTGAGGAATTGAGATGTCCTTCCTGCAAGTCCAAAGGGGGCGGAGCGCGCCGAGACCCCCTCTACTCTGACATCTTTCAGATATAACACCCCTGAAGCCCAACGAGAAATGAGAATGCTTGAGCGTCACCCTGGTGCTTATTTCTTCATTGGCAGAGATACTGGAGTCGTTTCGAAAAAGAGCTTTGCATGTGCGCGCTGGCGGGACGCACGCAGGTTCCTTCAGGGTTTCGTTTTTTGCCGCGCTGCCCACGTCCCTGGCCGCCGCTGGTCCTCGGCGTGCAGGAGCGAGCACACACCCCGCTCCGGGCGACTAAGTTCTGCATTCCGTGGTCGAGAAGCAAATCTCAGTGCAGAACCTTTTCTTTCCTTTTTGTCCTTTGCACGTTTCCTTTCGGCTCCTCTCCTCGTGTTTCCAAGGGGCTGACAATCCGACTTCTCCAAACTTGTGAAAGTCTTAATAGGAGGTGAGTCTCAAGACCACAAGCAGTGTGGACTTCAAACAGGGAGAAAATTGGCGCTGAACGATTTGGCACACAAAGAAGAAAACTTTCGTTTCCTGCAGGCAGGATGGAATTGACTGTTGGGTTCAGACTTCTGAGGGGCCTGCCCTGGAGTCATCCCAGCGCTGCCAGGCAACCGTGACATCTAGATTAACTCCGCGCAGCCACCCGACTGTTGCTTACCGCCATGCATCCCCATCTCTGCCCACCCCCAGCCCGGCCCACCCGGGCACCCTCTCCCGGCCCCGCCCAAGGCTCTCTCCCTGTGGGAATGTTTAGCTTCCAGGCGCAGGCGCCAGGCTGGCTGCAGACCCCATAGGAGGGGTCTCGCCCCCTCTGCCCACGGTGTGAGCCAGGCTGTTGGAGCGGCAGTGGGGGGCCGCAGGCGGGGCTGACGGAGTCGGGGCTCGCCTGTTTTTGCAGGTGTCTCCTGAGTTCTGATGAGGGCGGACGCCCGGTGCCTCTTCCTCCTGCTGGGGACAGAGGGTGTCGCTGGTCTCCGAGGGCCAGTCTGGGCGCCCTCCTGGTGGGCGGTGGGCTCCAGAGCGCCCGGGACCTTGCTAGCTCACTGTGGGGGGCCGCTTAGGCACAGGGCCAGCAGGAATCTCAAACCTGAATAGTCTTTTCTGCAAATTCGGGTGTTTCGTGGTACCGGAAGTCTTGAGAAAGGTGTGTAGGGGGGTCCAGCCGCGGGCTGCGCCTGCGGGTCGGCGCGGAGGAGTCCGCCGCGGAGCACCTCTCGGCGCGCTCTGCGTCAGCGCAGGTCTCTGGGGAAACTCCCCTCAGGATTTTCGAATCCTTGACCCCAAAGTCCGAAGAACAAACTCCCCTGGGGTTTTACTCATTCTGATTCTCCTTGCCATTTTTTCCCCACTTTGCTCTTGTCCTGTCTGTCTAAAGAGACCTCCATTCTAGTCTTAGGGTTCTTTGGGAGAAATGAAAGCTTCCAGCCCAGACATTATGCTTGTGGACCAAGAAAATAGCTTTCTGGGTCAAGCAGTGGAAGGATTTGAAAGAGAACAACCTGCTGCCTTTACGCAAAAGCAGTGAGTAGTGGCAGGGCCTTCTAGATGCCAGGCTCACGTGGAGCCCTGCGTTGTCGCTCTGCTGTTACACACAACGCGTGTTCACGTGCACACATGTGTAGCCGTGCACACAAGCCTCCACGCTGCTGGCTCACCACGGCCCGGCATTTGTCCCCCAGTCCTCTGTGTGTGTGTGTGTGTGTGCAAATATGTGTGCCCCAGGTATGCGGCTCCTTGCACGCCAGTCACACCTCCCTCTTGCCTTCCTGCTGGGTCTCTGCCCCGGGCGCTCTGTGCCGCAGACTCACGGCTTTGGGTGTTTTCAAGGGAGACCGAGTCCCAGTTCTCAGCCCTCATGTTTAAAGGCTGGACTACTTTCCTTAGAGAAACACAAAACCAAATGGAACCGTGATTCAGATTTGATTTCATTAATTTCCCAGGGCTATGGGGAAGTGTTGAATTGGGCCTGAGTAATAAATCTATAGTACAAATATAAATGGGAACTGGTCCAAGCAGTTTGCTGAAACTATCTTCGGGCTGAACCACTTGGCTATAAAACCCAACTTTCAAATTGGTTTGGAGCATGAAGGGAAAGAAGTGAAGTGGGACCCCAAAAGTGTACTGGACTGGAAGGGAGCAGCTGACCTGGTTGACTGGGGGACTCCTCAAGTCCCCTCAGTTCTCAGGGCCAACGTGGAAGTGTCCTTAGTATAAAGTGGGGAGCGGGTCCTTAGTCTCAGACCTGTGCCCCTTGTGTGCCCCAAGGATGGTGCAATGCCATCCATTTCTCGTTCACTATCATTCAAGTAGCTCTTCTCCAGGTCTTGTCTCGAACAAGTTCGCAAATACCCCTCCTTGAAGAGTCAGCCCACTTTCATCTTGCGTTCGGTTCATCTCTTTCAAATGCGTTGCAAACTCTGAACTCTTAAGGTCCATCAGCTGACCCCCAGCCCACCTTCAAGGCAGGATTCTATCCCTGGCCGGTCCCCCTGGTGCACCTCCCTGTCCCCTAGCCTGAGCACCAGCCACTGTGTGGTTAGCCCCGGTTTCCGGAGGAGAAAGCAGCGCTGGCATTACCATCCATCAGTCTCTTTCCAGCTCTGTGGACCGAGTGATTAGCAACTCATTAGCGCCTCATCAGCTGCCTTTGCTCTGGAGGCTCTGGGGCAAGAAGACCATTATAATGCTGTGGTCTATCTTTTTGAAGTCATCCCGTTCTCCTGGCTCAGTTAGGAAATGCCAGCCTGACTATAAACAGCTTTTCTTCCAATTTATCTGGTGTTTTTTTCTGGCCATTCGATAACCTGATAAATGGTAAGGCTGGGGCTTCTTCTTCTCCGGAGGCCCACAGCGCGGGCGTGCCCTGTCCGTACGGAATGGAAACAGCATGTGGCAGCAAAGTGATCATTTGTTTAGTGCAGAGACAGTGAGATCGACACAGATTTGCCACGACATCCAACTCTTGTGGGGATTTGGTCCTTCTCAGTCCAGTGAGATCTTTACTGGTTGTGTGATCACTGATTGTGATGGCGCCAGGCTTATGCATTAGAACAGAATTGAACCTGATCACACGCTCCCTTTAGGGAACAATGAGGTGGGAGAAACGGTTTGGGAGCTGGGGGTCAGACCTCTGGTCCACAAACCATCATGTCAACAGGTGTTGTGATTCTGTCCCTTACATGTGCTGGAAAACCCAGGAACCAGCTATGGCCAAACCTCCACATTTGCCTAAAAATGTCATTGTTGAACCCGACCTCCATTTGAAAAAATGGCATTTTTTTCCTCTTCACTATGGGGATAGTGCATTACTGCTTTTTTTGCTTGGTTCCTTCTATTATTTTCAATGACATTTCTGAATGTTTCCATTACTCTGCATTATAAAAGACGGGGTCCACTGTAACGGCTGTCTGTGTAGGATGACAAGGACGCTTGGTAGCAGGATGGAGGGCAGGTGAGAGGGCTAGGAGGCAGAGGATTCTGAACCCCATTTCCTGCTGAGTGACCCTGGGGAGGTCATTATGCCTTCTATGACTCAGTTTCTCAACCTGCAAAAGAGAGACGCTGACAGCCCCTCTGTTCCACAGTGGTCACGGTGAGCCAAAGCTGTCAGAGTGCTTTGTGGGCACCACTGGACCCTCGAATACAGTCAAGGCCCCCCCTCTGGGCCGTGAGTGAGACAAGCTGACTTGCTGGGCACTAACCTGTGAGCTGCCCTGGGGTTGCACTGTGTTTTGGGGTGTGCCTCCTTTCATCCCTCTTGCAGTCTGGTTCCTAGATTTTCTCACTAGCATTTTCTTCCTTGAGCGACCATTGCACTTTGCCATGGAAAAGATATTGTTGGTAGATTTTGTTTTCAGGCCTGGAACCCTACTTTTTGCAGCAAAACAGCAGGTCCCACTGATTTAAGTTTGTATCATCCCTCCTTGCTTTTCTTGAGGTTCTGCAGATTGACGTGGAATGTTTCTTAGGGTAAGACTCTCCAAGGTTCCTCTATCAAGTGGGTAGTGAAACTAAAATTGCAGGGAGCACCCAAAGGGATGATGACCCTGAAGCTGGATTTTGTGCTCAGGAAGCAACCCTGAGATCGGAAGTGCTGCTCCAATGAGGCCCGAAGCTTGGCCACGCTGCTGATAACCAGAGCACTGACAAATAGGTATGAACAGGATTCCCACCGAGAAACACATCTGATTGAATCGAAGCCCGACAGCACATCCCGAGGCCAGATTGCCAAGGTTACCACAGTGATGTCTTTTACAGTCCCGAAAAGAAGTCCCAGGTGTTCTGTGACACCGCCACGATTTTACGCCCTTGCACCGGTGCAGACCTGGCAAGCGAAGTGTTTAGAATGTACTTTCCTTTAGGGCTCCCAGTTCCGATCAGGTATGATGAGCTGACTGGAGGCTGTGCGTGGTTTTTGTTTTTTAAAGGATTTTGACCAATCCCGAGACAAATCAGAATAAAGTACCTGAAATCCTCAGAAATTCACAATCATTTTGCTCAAGTCCTGACTTCCTTGGCCCCCCTTTTCTCATTTTTACCTTGGGCTCAGTTTTCATTTGTCTTATGCAGAAAAGCAACACCTCTGTCCTGGGCCTCTGTCCGGGCGATTTCCCCATCACGGTCCCGTGGGCAGTGCGAGCCCATCACGTTAGGGCTAGGAGTGGCGTTCTTGGTGTGAAGGCGGAGAAGGCAGCGTGGGCCAGGCCAGTGGACTGTGCTGATGCCCGCGTGTGGAGGAGGCCTCCCCTCTGGTCAGTGAGGGGCTGGGGACGGATCGTCTCATGGTGTCACTTCCTCACGACCCGTCTGGTTATTTGGGTCTCAGCAATATCCCTGGAGATGGAACTCACTGGATGTGGAAATTTGCTTTAATATCTAATGGAAATGACAAGAACTTATTTTAATGCTTTTTTCTTTCCTCTCTGGGAGTTTTGCTCTTTCCCGAGGGTCACTGGGTTAGTTCCCTTTTTAGGCTGAAAGACTAGAAATGGGGCATCTCCCAGCCTAGAAGGAAAGGCCCCTCCGACCAGAAATGAGCCGTGTTAATGTTCTGTTACCCCACAGAATCAAAGTCCCTTCTTGACTGTGAGCGTGGCCATGGAGGGTGAGCTCAAGGACATTGTCAACATAAAATGAGAAGAAAGCAAGTTTGGACAAGAAAATTCTCACTTTGAATGTGAGCAAAAACAGCACTTCTGTTCTCTCTGGTGAAAATTCGCCAGGGAAGAATTGTGTTCTTTAGCAACTAGGATTTACCTTGTGAGATTGTGTGTGTGTGTGTGTGTGTGTGTGTGTGTGTGTGTGTGTGCAGGGGGAGATGACTGAGGCAGCTAGGAAGTTGTTGTTTCTGAGTTCTGACTTTCTCTTGAGCCTGCAGAAGTACTGGTCTGTTTCTCAAAATGTGACAAGGCAATTAAGGATGGAGAGGACTTCAGAGGCCTGTGCTTCAGTCGGTGGTGGAGGTTTACCCACATAGGACATAACTGAGTCATTGCGTCATAGCCAGCCAGGTCAACGGTGTGTCTGTCTGTTGTTGGTATCATATAAAAGAAACCGGTAGGGCTTGTGCTGACCCTGATGCTGCGTCCACTTATGGCTTCTGTTCTCAGGGCTGAGGGTCCTCGGGCCCCATGAGGGGTTCTGAGTGGGGCTGAGTGGGACAGTGGTTTGCATGAGCTTCTCCATCAGCATTATGGCAAGACAATAACTCCACCCCACAGGAAAACTAGGGTCGCTTCAGGGCTGCTTTCCCTTGAAATGGCACAAAAAGAAGATTTGGAAACATGTTTTGAAGCCTGTCACTAAAGTCAGTCCCTGCTGAAAGAGTGTTCAGTTTGACGGGCAGTCTCTCGGTCTCCCATTCATCAGCGATTCGTGGGTGTGTTTTCAGCACCAGGGACAGCAAACACCTCCCTCTCCAGAACCAAAGCCTGTGTCCTGTTTGACCTTCCGGAGAAGGAAGAATGGGTCTACCCTTTATCTTCTATCCAGAGGGGCCTCCACCTGGAAGGTTTTAGACTTCAGTTGAGGTGCTTACATTGTTTCCTTATTTCCAAACCTAGAGGGTTAGCTCTTTTTGTCACGTTCCCGACCTGCTAGCAAATGGTGGGGATGGACTGGCACCCTGGGTCTCTTGGCCCAGAGGAGCGGAAGCGGGGGCACTTAGCCACCCTGGGGGCATGCGTGGTGCCTCCTGCATCATGTCGTCACAGACACCCCTGGCCCGTCAGCTCCCGAGCGGCCATCCCTTTTGGCAATCATTTTCTTTTTAGCATTTCTGCGCGTGCCCTTCTTTGCCCGTCTGGGCTTCACTCAGTGTGCACTGGAGGTGACCAAAGGTGAATTTCACCAAGAACTGAGCAGAAGCAAAGCTGTGGACTTTGGGGGCAGAGGAGGACCCAGTGATGCTGCCGAAGGCATTTGGGAGATGCGGGTGGGGCCCGTTCTGGATTCAGCAGCCACCCTCCCCTCCTGGGTGCTGGGCAGCAGCTAACTTGCCTTAAGCAATCCTGAGATGAATGCACATGGCTCCACGGCCGCCTCCGGGCCGGACTGAGGGGCGCACTGAGGCGCTGAGCGTAGCAGAAGCACACGCCGTCCCTTGCTCTGTGACTGGCCGCTCGCCACACAGCACAATAAGGCACAGAAGCCGTCTTAGGGGCAACCTTGTTTCTTCCTAACTAATCAGAAGCATCCTCCCTGCCCATGCCAGAATGGATCCGGCGGGTTTTATCTTCAGCATGGTCGTCTATTTCACAGCTCTTAAGTAATGTCCCCGCCAACTGGCTCTGGACCATCCGAGGCTCCGAACACCCCCCCACCGCCATGCCTTCTCCTCTTTCTCCCACCCCTTCAGTCTCCTTAACATAGTCTGTAACATTCGGTGGTGTAAGCTCCTAAGAATAAGTGAGACGGCAGCAGCAGGCCAGAGCCAGGTCTCAGAGGACTAAAGTGAATGGAGCTGTAATCTGAGCCTTGGGGAGGGTCTGAGGACAAGTCCCCTGCCCCTCTGTTCTGTGGTTTTCCCGAGGGGATTCCTTCCAAGTGCTGGCACGTGCCTTGTGGAAAAGGCATGAGCTTCTCTGGCTTGTGTGTGTGAGGACTAGGGGGACTAGGACTAGAGGTTAGTGGGGAGCGCAGGGAGGGCTACACCTATTCACAGTCCTTTTGAACAGGGGATCTTCGCTCAATGTCAAAATCAACAATCTTTGTTTAGAAAGAACAGATACGCGGAGGACCGACAGCTAGAGGAGAAATGGTTAAGAGAAACACCTTTCCCTCAGAACAGAGAAGGCAGAGGTGCAGATTGGCAGGGAACAAAGGAGCAATGGACCAGAGGGAAGGATGGGCTGAGGGTGAAGTTACAGGAGCGGGCATCTTTCGGAGCAGGGGTGATGCCAGGGGAAGCCTCTGGTGGGAACAGGCCAGAGGCTAAAATGCTACTGTGGTTCTCAGTCCTTTTTCTGCAAAATCCTAAAATTCTCAAGGGCACTCTAGCCCTCTGCCTCTGTAGAGGCGAGCTCAGTACGACTTCTGGGTTCTCAAGGCAGATGTCCTACAAACACCAAAGTCTTGTATTTCCTGCTTTCAGCCAACACTGGCTGTGCGGAGTGGGATTTTCCCCTTCCCTATGTGAAAGGGACTTGTTTTCAGGAGAAGTGTCCTTTATAAACATCCAGCTAAAACTGGAGGTAATTTTTTGCATGAATGGCTTTTTACAGCTAGGTCTAAAGCAGAACAAAACTTGTATTAAACTAAGTGCTACTTTACATATCTTATTTCAAGGGAAATGAAGGATTTATTGCCGTGTAAATGATGTACACTGATTTGTTTCCTACTGGACATTACATGTCCCTTTATCTTTAGGCTGATGTCGTGCCGCAAACTTTCAATATCTGGAAAATCAGCTGGTACCTGCTTCAGTGCACTAGGAGGATATTGTGTTCTCAGAGAGGAATTTTGCAAATGAAGTTCAGGTGCTGTCGTCACTGATTTCCATCCCCTTCCCTGAGCTTTCTGTACTAAATATATGTCAAGTGATTCTATCTCGTCTGACCTCGCGTGTTTGTGTGTGTCTCCGATGTTTGTGTAAATCTACCCGCCCTCCGAAGGGACAGCCCGTCATGGCGACTGCTGAGCCACGGTGTCCGACATGCAGAACACATGTGTTCTGAGGCCAAGTTCATCTCTTCCAGAGTCAGAGAAACTACGCCATGTGGCGTGGCCCTGGTATCGCCAAGCCCTTGTTCGCTGGCGAGGCCCTTGGCGGCACCAGAGTTGGCGTGGGCTCAACTGGATTTTAGGTCATTTAATTTCACCTCAACAGATCATGCCTCAGTTCTATTTATGGCTTAGAAACACCCCTCCATGATACTTGAGTTTTTCTTCCCCAGGCCACTTAAGAGGGCTGGTCATGCTTCCTTCCCCCCATTGAACCCCAAAGTTGTTCACTTAAAATGGGTGACTGGGGTTTTCCCAAGAGCACCCCTCCCTGGGGGTGCTATTTCTTCCATTCTTTTTCTTTATGACAAATAAATCCATTGACTAAGCTAAATTCACTGGTATCCTGGTGAGTCTCAGAGAATCAATTTAGTCGGAATGATGACTGTCTTTGCCTTTGGAGAAGAGGCTCAAGGTTTAAGCAAAATCCTTATTTAAAGGTGTCCTTTGTGCTAAGCGAGAAAGGGATTCTAACTTGGCAGGAAGGCCCCAGGCAGGGGTGTTCTCAGATGACACTGAGGGTTGTGTTGAAAAGGCAAGTGCCCTCCTTTTCTCTACTCCCCACCTCACCCTTCCTTCCTCCCCGACCTCAAAAGAAAACAGAAAATTATTTTTTTAAATTGTATTAATAACTTATGTTTCATACAAAAGGCTGATTTAATGGTATCACCAAAGGTCATTTCTCCCATCTTGCGTGTCCTTCACTCTCCGCCCCATACCCATCACCCCTCAGGGTTCTTCACCCTCAGGGTTCCATCTCAAGGCAACTGTGTGTCTTCATCGGAATCTGTGGGTGTTGGGGTTAAGTGTGGGGGTGGAGATTTAACACCGTGCCGCTAATCCAACCAACCATTCTTCACGTTCACATGGTTAATTGCTACAAGAAGGCAAACTCTGTTCTTGGTTTTGCTTACAAACATTTTATACATATATATGTATATATGTGTGTGTATGTATGGACCTATGTATGTATATGCACATGTACATGTATATATGTATATATCCATCCCCAGTATAAATATATCATGTGAGAGTTGTAAATACTCCTTGGTCACACGTCTGTCCTCCTCATGGTATCATATCTTCAATGTCACGTTAACGACTCCATTTATCGATTGATGAGATCGTGTGTAGAACTGTATACTCCTGACATAGTTTATGTAGGGTCTCTTCTCAAATAAAGTATAAAACACCAATCCCTTGTTTTTTCTGGATTCGTTATTTAATAGGGGAGTGTGTTGAATTTGCAGGTAGGTGGAGATTGGGGAATGCCCCAGTGTGCAAAGATCGCGGGATCGAGTATCAACTTGTGAGCCAGGCCCCTGGCTTGCTGTGGGTTAAAGTGGCTCACGCAGTGGGTGAAGCAGCCTTCCGGTTGCATGTTTTGCTGAGGATCAGGTTACAAGGCCCAGCAAGTGGGTTTTAGACACAGCAGACAGATCTTCATCCTCCCACCATGTCTTCAACCCCAGAATACTTGTTCAGAACACGTTTTAAGAGAAGTATAATAGGTGTGGCTCTGCGTCGGAAGAAACCGATAGCCTTTCCGAGAGTGATGTCCGCTTGGAAAAAGCTGGCATTCCTGCGGGGCAGAAACGTGTGTCCTTAATGGTCCCTTATCATCTTTTTTTTTCATTTGCATTTTTATTTTATTTTATTTTTTTAATATATATTTTTATTGTTATTTATGTCTTTTACATTTTGTATTCCCCTTGGGTAGCCCACCACCAATTCACCCGTGATCCATCTCCATGGTCCCTTGTGATCTTTTCTATTACATTTTGTGCCCTTATCATCTTTAAAGAATCAGTTTTCACCTGACATTTGTCACGTGGTTACATAGATTACAGGGTCACAATTCAGCCCCTAGTCAACCTCGGACAAAAGTCCCCTCTGTGTAAACTCCTGCAGTGAGTTAAAGGAGCTTGACTTAAGCCTTTGCAGGCCAGCGCAGGTGACTTGGAGTACACTCGTGTGTGTGCAGCTGACCTCTGCCGCGCTGGGCTGTATTTCCTGCTCTCTTAAGACCTGGGTCAGCTGCATAATATGCCAAGGGCAGCCCCTATGCCCCATGAGCCCTCCCTGGGGAAGCTCCCTGGGTCCACCATTTGGAATGACTCAGCCATTTGAAGTCACGTAGAAATCTCCTCCCCAGCACGCGCTGCCTTCGCACCACTGACTTCCTGGGACAGCTGCCCCTGCATTCCTAGCCCCCTCAGCCTGGTGCTTCTCCGGGGTGTCCTTCCTTCCCCACACAAAGACCCTGGGCCCTCGGGGACTCACTTCTGCCCTCCAGGACATCCTCACGCCCTTCTGACTCACTCTTTGGCATTTATTTTAGAAGGATGAGCCAAGGCCCGGACAAGGTATGGACTCTTAGGTCTGCACAGTCCTTGAGGGAGCAACTCTTTCAGTTCCTTGTCTGCAGCCAGGATTCTCAGGTAAACAAAAACTGGGACCAGCTCCGAAATGAGAGTCTCATCCCCTGCGGGCGGGGATGGCTCATGCCATTTCCTGGGGGCGCAGGATGGAGCTACAATACCCTGGCCCCGCCGGTGGCGCCAAGAAGCCAGGGCTAACAGAGAAACGTCAGAAACGGGACCTGACCGTTGCTGAGCGGCCAGCGGGCTGCCTGCAGGGAGCCCAAGAGCGGAGGTGTCCAGAAGGCGCTCGCGAGGTGCAGGGCAGACTACAGCTCGGTCAAGCCGAGGTCCTTTTCCGCGTGGGTCTGGGGCAGATGCAGCTGTGAGTTCCCGGGGAGACTGCTTAGACCCCAGAATACATTTCTAAGGCTTCAAGGCTCGGTGGGGCTGCTTGGCTCACACCAGGGCCTGTTTCTGCTCCTGCGGGGATGCTGAAGGTTACTTAGCCACTAACCAGGGAGATGTTCTATTTCAGCCTCCTTCCCCCGTCACCGGGGTTTGCAATGTTCTCAATTATTCGAATAGCCAGTGCAGGGCTCAGCAGAGGGTCTAATTAGTGCCTAGCTTGCCACTTGCGGACGAGCTGGGAGGGGCAGGGAGGGACTTTAAAGCAGTTAAGCAGAGAGGGCAGCTTCTTCGGAACGTTCTCTGGAACTCTCAGTCTTATTAGGGGTGCTGGACGCTGTGGCCTCGGGTGGGTTTGCGGGGTGAGGCCTCTTTGACGGCAGATCTTGGTCGCCCCGGGGACAGGCAGCCTTAGGCCAGATCACGTGTGTCTGTGAACGGCGTCCTGGTCATTGTCCTTTCCGCCTCGGGACTTGAGGACACTCAGTTGTCCCTTGTGTCCCTCGAGCTCCTATAGAGCAGCTGACACATGCTGAGATGCGGCAGAAGCGGCGTGGAAGAGGGACAGGCCAGGCGGTCGCCCTGGGCAGGCACATTTCAGTCACCTTCACTGTTCTGCAAGCGCGCTCTCTGCCGAGGCCGCTGTGTGCGTCGGTTCTCCTGGGGCTGGCGTTAGTCTGTCCGCTGCGTAGACAGGCTCAGCACGCCTCACGGCTGATGAGGCAGAGGCAAGGCTGGTGCCCGGAGCGGGGCTTAACGCACGCACTCTTGTGACCCCACTACACTTGCGGCCGGGGGCGGGAGCTGCTCCCGGAGCCCAGCGGGGGCCGAGCCCAGCACGGTGAAGGGGGTGCAGGGTGCGGGAGGCAGGACTTTAGGGCCCTCTTCCTTTTGTTCGCCCACACCGCACGCCGAGGAGCACCGAGGACGCTAGAGCCACTGTCGCGCCCTGGAGCCGAGGCCCGCTGCTCCCCTCCGGGCCCCCTCGAGAGAAGGTGGTCTCCACCGCCAGGAGCAGGCTGCAAGGGGCGGCAGCGGGAGGGCCGCGGGGGCAGAGCTCAGCTGGCGGCGAACAGACGAGTTCTGACTTGCTCTTTCCCGGAACCGAGCCCGCGGCTCGCGTCCTCCTGCCGTTGTGGGGTGCGTGTGTGCTGAGTTCCGGGGCGCTGACACACGCCAGCCGGGATTCAGCGGGCCCTTGACTTTCTCCTGGATTTCACGCTGGGTGGGAGTCGAGCCCTTCCTCGGGGCCCCCCCGGGCACTGACTGAGGGCGGGGTGCCGCCCGGGCCCCGTCTGCCCCTTGGGTCAGTGCTGCGGGGACTCGCGGCTCTGTCTGTCCCGCCTCTGTGAGGCGCAGCTCCCGCCGGCCCTGCTGCCTGCGCTCCGGAGTTGCGCGCGTCGGGGCTGTTCCCGGATTGATTTATGGGGTTACTTCATTCGCTGCCTCCGATGCCAGCCCCGGCTGCCAAGCGTTTGACTGACAATTTCTGTTTATTTATTTCTTACTACATAATATCTGACTTTGCATTATAAATTCTTCTGATTGGAATTTCCTGGCGTCTGCTCCGGGAGTTATTAATGGCGCGTCCATCAGGCGCTCGGTTTTTTTTTTTTTTTTGAGGTGAGCTAGGTTCTGAACCCCTGGTTCTGCCCATCAGGGTAACGCTTGGGCCCTGACACCCCCAGTGTGAAGGGGTTCTACTGTGACCACTTGTGCTCGTGACAGACCCCAGTCTGCGGCTGGAGGTGTGGAGGCCCCGGGGGTGCAGGGTGGGGGCTTCAAGGCACAGACTGATGAAGGTGGCGTCTGACCGTCTGAAAGGGCCGAGGGGCGGAGGGGGCGCTCCGGGTGCAGTCTGGGTACCTGCTGTGCCCATCACTGGTCCACGGGGAGGGGACAGAGTGCCCACTGGTCTTGCCGGGGCCTGGTTTGTGTGCAGAGGGGACGGTGGCTGCTCCGGCTGCGTAAGCATCCCCCCGAAGCCGGGCAGAGGAGCAGCTCCGGGCAGTGGCCCTGACGCGGGGATCCTCACACCAATCGGGGGTCCCTGGGGAGCACCATGTGCTGTTTTCTATCACCCTATGAATGTGGGGACTTCCCATCTAGAAATAACCAATCAGCACATTTCCTGAGACAGATGGTATTTTTTTAAATTTTATTGTATTTAAGATTTATTTATTTACGCACACAAGAGCTGGGGTGCAGGCCAGAGGCACTGGGGGGCATGAGAGGATTCGCCAGAGACAGAGTGGGGAGCAGAACAGGCGGATTGACTGAAATCCACTGCTGAGGGGAGCAGTGGGGAGACGGGAGAGGTCTGCTGTGCCATGTGGGTTAGCGCCCTGGCCGGGGCTCAAACTCATGCTGCAGTGGCTATGAGAGCTTCATGGTGCTGAGACTTAACCCCTTGTGCCCCCACATGGTATTTCTTTAAGAGGCAAAATAAAGCATGGCTGCTTCTCTCTCACGGGAACTTTATCGGTTTTCCAGAGAAATGGAACCACCTCCCCTCAGACTTCCGGTGTTGGTTTCCCAGGGTCACGCACGCCAGGGGGCCCAGAGTGGCACCTTCCATCAGTGCTGGCTGCCGCGGTGCAGCCAGCAGATGGTGCCACTCCCCACCCCAAGGTCTCCAGGTGCTGGCCCCTCTTCTGGGTCCCGGTGATGGGGTTTCAAGCAGGGTCGGCCTGGCTCCTCTTGGGTACTTCCTGCCACGATTTCTCAAAAACTTATTTCTTCATCATCTAGATGAAGGAAAGGAAAAATATCTAGACTAGAAAACAGCAATCAGACAGCAAGAACATCTCTCACTCTCCCAGTCTTCCTCATTCATTCCCCAGCCGGGGACCTTGGGCACCTTCTCTGGGTCTGGTTCTCGGTTTCCCAAATGCGATAGACAGAGAGATCTCGCTGTTCTGTTGCTGTGATATGGGGGCGCGTGAGGCCATGCTCCAAGGGCGTAGTGCAGGAGCTCGCACGTAACACGCCTGCGTAAGTGGTAGAAACAGCTATCGCCGCCATCACCAATCTTCATTAGTGCCACAGTCACCACCACCGGCATCGTCACCCCCATCATCATCTTCATCGTCACGGTCACCGTTACTATCACCGTCTCTGGCACCGCCACCATCTTGGTTTCCTCGCCTGAGAATGTTCTCCCTGACTGCTCTCTGGGAGGCTTTCTCTCTGTGGAGCTGGACAGGTAGTCTCCTGCAGCACTCACATTATTGATTTGTGCCTCCCAAGGCCAAGTCCTTTTGAGATTCATTAAATCAAACAATAAAAGAAATGCGGCTTCCACACTTTTCCACGCATTGACCAAATTCAATCTATCTCTCCTCCCGCCTGGCCATGGCCATTTGTCTCTGACTGTCACACAAGGAGAAGGTCACTGGCAGCCATGAATGGATCCAGGAATAATAACGGCTCCTGGAGCTTTGAAACGGGAATGTGTTTTACAAAAGTAAAAATTGTCCTGTTGTCAAAAGCTGAGTAATAGAAAGGGACAGGAAAGGGTGGAAACTACCATTTAAGGGTCATCTGATGGTTGCTTTGGTGGACCTCATTCCCATTTTCTAAATGAGAAAACTGAATTTCAAAGACCTTAACTGACTTACCTAATGTCTCCTAGCTACTCAACGACAGAAGTGGAAGTTGAACCGAGATCCACCAGACTTGAAGCCAGTGATATTTCTGCAATGTTCACTTAACGTTTATAACTCACAGGGACTTGGAGATACAGACACCTGCGCAGGATTGGGTACACTTTGCAATGCTCCCCAAAGGATCCTCTGGGTAGGCAGATGGGTAGGTCAGAGCTGGTTAGGTGGATTTGCAGAGTCAGTGTCCCCTCCGTATATTATCTCATGGGACAGGGAGGGCATGGCTCGAGCCACGGCCACCTTGCTGAGACCTTGAGAGCAAAGAAGAAGAATCTGGGAAGTGTGATTTCCACAAAGATGCCTCAGGCCATCTTTGAGTGGAATTACACCGTCTACTTCACTGGCCCTAAGAAAGGAGCATGATAAGACGAGACTCTCTACTATTAGCCTGAAAACAGAGCAGCCGAGCAGCGTCGGGAATGTTTAAGCTATGGTGATTCTTTACCAGTAAGACAAGGAAAGACATTTAAGACTTGTCTCACAACATCGAAGTCAGAGTCGTTGCCAAGACCCCGTGATCTAATATCTAGACCACATCAAGTTGTCTGGCCCTGGTGCTGGTCCTTCCCTCTTTTTGTCCTGTCTCCAGAAGCAGAGACTCAGTTTTCTTATTTGCAAAAGGCAAGACTTGGGTTATCTCTACGAACGGTTCTCTCTCACCTCCAGGTGCTGTCTACTGCTCTCCACACAGATGAGTGAGCTTGGGGAGCTTGTATAACGGGAGACACGTACCATATAAGGAGGCAAGTGATATACACCTTTGCAATTAAAAATTTAGAAAGGCAAGAGTAAGTTGCCCTTCTCATAAAATGCCAAGGAGTCTTTAAAATGGGAAAAAAAAAAGGTGAATAGTGTGAGTTAAAATAACAGCGGACCCAGCAAACTGGCAGAGGAGGTCAGTGCTGTCCCCAAAGCTAGTTCGACTCGTTCACAATTAAAGTTCAGAACAGATAAGGCACTTGCTTGCATTTACGCAGCTGTTCACAAACTGACAACGTTACTACTACTGATAATACTGATGATAATAATGAAACGTAAATCATACCATAAATCATATTATGATGACTGTTAACATTGAATACCTGCCATCCAATAGCTGTTTTGGGTGGGTTTTATGGTGCAAATTTTAAAGACGAAGTTACTCAAATTTGGGAAAGTTAAAATAATGGCCGAAATGCACTCAGCTGCTAAGGTTGGCTCTTTCCCTTTGGGCCAGGCAATCCTTGTTGACGGGGCTTTCCTGTGATTACGGGGCTGGTGCTAGCTGAAGCCCTTGAAGGATGCCCAGCGGCATCTTGAGCCCGCCTGCGTACCGTGGCACCTGGTCCACATTGTCAGTCAACATTCCCCAAACATTGTGAAATATCTCCCCATGGGGTGGGGGCAAAGTGTAGCCCTGCTGAGAATTCATCTCACAGGGGACAGAGCTGGCTTTCAGAGCAAGGTCTGCAAATCTTCTCAAAGGACTCATGAGCTAAGAGGGACTTTCTGTATAAAAATGGTAGAGTTAAACACAGATACAAGGTTCCTCTCTCCTGGTAATTAAGAAATACGAAAAAGAGAAAGCAATTCACTGGTAGGAAATGAATAGTATGACCTCCCGCCATAAACCTCCGAAGTGGTGTCTCTGATGATAGACACACCGAGGACTTGCTATGATCCCTAGTCCTCTCCTCAGTCCCTAGAAATGATGTTGGTGAAAGAACGTGAGTTGAACACTTGCCGAAATCTGCAGTTAAGTAGCCAAAGCTGTTCAAGGAAGCTAATGGCAAACCCTCGGGCGGAGGAGGCTCTGCCGACTTACTAGAGTGAGGAAAGTCAGCCAGAATCCCCGCAGCCACGGCTCCGTTCTGTCTGCAGAGAGATCCAGGCAGACGTGAGGAGGTCCAGTCGTGGCTGGGATAGCGACTAAAAATTCTACCAAAGTTAATTTGCACCCTGTAGTGTCCTCCAAAAACTCAGCCCCTGCTGGGCAGTCCCTCTTTCCTCCTCGGATTTCTCAGGCTACAGAATAACTGCTGAGACACAATCCTCAGCTCTCAAATTCATGCTGGCGGATGAAAGTTGCAGTTAATAGAGAAGAATGTCAAAGAGAATTCACCCACCCTGGATACCTTAGCTCAGAATGCCTAGAGGTCTGGACATAATTTCATGTTAAGAAAAACCTGGTAAGAAAAATGCAGTGATTATAAACATAAAACACACACACACACACACACACACACACACAAACTATATATTATATATATATACTTTATATATTATGATTGCACATAAATATTCACCATTTACATATATATGTATGTATACCTGTGTATATGTATACATATAGGTTCTATAATATATCTGTCAGGTGAAAGGAAAACAACATTCAAAACACATTCAGAGAACTGAGTCTGGAGAAGAAAGAGAAGAAAATTTCCTAAGAGTTCTTGGAATTACATAACAAAATAATTACATACATTTAATTAAAAGCATTTTATAATTAGTAAAAAGAAGATTGAAAGAGGAAAAAGGGACCTTAGGAAAGTAAGGAAGCAAACCAAAGACTGACAACAGTATCCTTTTAAGATTAGTAAATCAATCAATCCCAGGCAAGAGGCAAGAGATGATGTTGAAGGTGAAGTTACTTACGCAGAGAAGAAGCTTGAGGAAATCACTGCACATACCAGGAAAAGGAGTTTGAAGATACTAGAGACCCTAGAATGCATTTGTATGTTAAAAGTGATTCAATTCAGGTTATTTCATATTTTTTATGGAACAGCAATCCCATTTTTATATATGATGAATATACCATGACATATAATAAAAGATACAATAAAAGTGTCCTCAAATTTAGCAAGTAATGAATTTTCATTTTGAAAAGTCAAACAGGAGAACACAGAGATATTTCCTGCCTAAATTTTAAATTTCACAAATGAAGAAAGAAGTTGGAGGCCACCAGAAGACAAATCTCCTTTAAGGAGTGGAAATGAGTCTGCCTTCATATTTTTTTCCACAACAAAATCTGTGCATAGAAGCACTGAGCCTATGAGGGTCGGTGGGAAAGTGTGAGTCAGAGTGTTTCGGGCATCTCTGCTCTTCTTCAAACTAGGGCCACTCTCAGGTAGATGAGTTGATTCCACTTAAACACAAACAACTGAAATAATGCAGCTCCCAGAGGATGAAATCTGTTCACCAAAAGTTAAATAGAGAACTACTGGTAAAAAAGGAAATGCCATTTAGATCCTCTGCTTGGAAGACTGTGGAGTTATTGCTGCAAGATTTAATAAGGAGTGGATTCTCTAAGAATTTCATACACTCAGGAGAGTTTCCATTCAGGAAGAAAATTAAAGGACAGAGAGAGTAACTGTGTTGCTGTTCCCCCTCTCTCTCTCTCTCTCTCTCTCTCGTTCCCCCCCACTCAGCAGAAACAGGGAGACAATTTCAGAAAGAAGAACCTATGGGAACTTTTGTAGTGGATTCTTTTTAATATGAAATCTAATCTGTTATGGTTATTTCAATTATTGTAGAAATGATTTAAAAATCATGATATAAAAATTCACAATATAAAATCATACTGTATGTATCAAAAATTGATGGGAGCTGCTGTAAGATTTTCTTCCTTTCTTCTGGTAGGGTGCCAGTATGATCTAAAGTGAACCAAGTAATGTAAAAATTAACTACAGAATTTTAATGTTTTTCATAATTTTTATATCCATCATGGAATAATTTTTAGTAACTATTGTTTCTGTAATGAATAAACACTAAAGTGGAGAGAGGGAGGGAGGAACGAAAGGAAGGAAAATGAAGAGAAAATAAGAGTAAAGGAGATAAAAGAGGAGGAGTGGAGCTAATGTCCACGGGGAGACACCACTGGAAGAGAATCTATTTATTTGGATTGGGACAGGTGATAAAGTGGCATAAAGTTGAAATTAGAGGTTGTGTAGGGGGTTTGGAATTTTATAGACCTGGGTACATGTTGCATCAGGTGACTTAAATGGATTTTCACTAGACAGATTCCTTTCACTTAAGTCTAAAGTTTTCTTGTCTATAAAAAGGGAACAGGCATACCTGTTTTAAGAGGTGCTTTGAATTTGGGATGCATGTGTGCCCAGAATAGGGCCTATCATTTGATAGTCTCTTAATGATGATTAAGATACCAACTTCCTTTCAAATTGTCTCTGATTATCCTTTCACAATTCATCCAGCCATCCAGCCATCCATTCTCCAGCCATCTATCCATCATCCATCCATCCAACCATCCACCCTACATTCATCCACTCATCCACCCATCAGTTCATCCTTCCACCTTTCCAGCCATCATCCATCATCCATTCATCCATCCATGAAGCTTTATTGGAAAGGTGCTAATTTATGGCTAGTAAACAATGAGCATAAATTAAAAAATCAGTCCCTGCCCTTGGGCGAGCCAGAAGGCCAAGCAGGACGAAACGTGGGCGACCTTGGACCTTCAGGGAGAGCAGATGCAGGGGCTTCTTTGGAGAACTCCCGGGGACGTTCTTTGCCATGCTTCAGAGGCCTCCCCTGCGGGCTGGCTGGGCCCCCAGAATGGCGTTGTTCTGGGATCTCGGGAGCCGGTGGGAGAATGTGTCATTTTAATTTTGCTTCCCCTGCCTCTTCTGCCTCTGTTCTGACTCCCACTGTTAAGTGCTCTGGCTCTTTATCATGGCTTTGAAATCGAGAAAGACACTTTGGAATTCAATTAGCCACACAGTTGCCACAGCAACGAAAACATATAAACTTAAATGATTTATACGCACAGACGATGCTTCAGAAAGGAATAAATTTAATCCCGCAGCTAGGAATGAAATGGATTGTACAATAAGAAAATTGTATTCTTCTCTCCCCCAAGAGAAGCCTGTGGGTCTTACCGTGATCTCAGCCAGGCTGGGGGGGCAGGCAGCCGACGACAGCTCGGTCCGCGTGGCACGGTGGCGTCACCCAGGCCGGCAGAGGAGGCAGGCGTGCCGCGTGGATTATCCCATGGACCATAAGCGCGTCTTCCCATAGGGCGTTCGCCTCTTATTAGCGCTTCCCGTGGGTTTGCACATATCTGCACCCACAAATCCTGAGATCAGCTTCACATTAAAGTGAAATCCTTCACACAGCCACAGAATGAAAGGGGTTGTGCTTCATTACTCACAGCTATGTGGCTTAAAGAAAGTGGTCATCCTTTCTTATAGGAATAGTAATATGGGAATAATGTTTGCTTACAAAAATATTTTAAGTTGTATGCGGGAAACGTATTTACACGTTTCACGTTGACTGGTAGTAGCAAACTACCCGCAAACAATGTGTTAAAGAACAAAGCAGAACAAACCAAGCCACAACATAAGAGCCAGCCTGCAGGGGGTGGGGTGGGGTGGGTCGGGGGCTTTGCAGCAATTTCCACCCAAGTCCTGCTCTGCTCTCCCATCCAGAAGCGATCCTGGGGGGCACTGGCCTGGGGGCGCTTACTTCTTAGGGGATTAACATTTCCCTGGACAGTGTCAGGAGTGAACCCTCCCCCTATTTCTGCTGTAGGAGAATGTCTTGTCTTCATAGGCAATGTGTGCAGAAATGCAGAGGGCAGGCAATATCTTGAGACAGTTATCTTTTTCATTTTTTTCCACCGTTTACATTTATTAACCCTTTGGGATCAGCCAGAACAGGGTTTCTGAATTCTCCTTTATTGTATACGCCTGTCCATTGAACAAATGACTTGGGTTTACTTCTGTAAAAACACTGCTGTTGAGTCATATGTGTATTTTCAAAGCCGTATCTATCCATCCATCAATCCAAAGCCAATACATTTTTTTTAATTAAAAGCACATTGAGGTCTTAATATTTTCCTTTGTATTTCTGCTGCTGTGTGAGGTATCATTTTTGTACCTCACTTTGGAAGCCACTGAGTTGGAGGCATCTGCATTTCTTCGAGAAGCATTAGGTGGTTAAAATAGGAGGTGCAGAGAAAAACAACTTAAACTTCCAACACAGAATCTTTTTTTTTATGATTTATTTTTATTTATGTGTACAAGCTAGGGTGTAGGCCAGAGGTGTGGGGTGGTGAGAGGACTCACCAGAGACAGAGTGGGGAGCAGAACAGGAGGATCCACTGAAGTACACTGCTGAGGGGAGCAGCGGGGAGACGGGAGAGGTCTGCTGCGCCATGTGGGAAGCTCCCTGGCCGGGGATCGAACTCGTGCTGCAGTGGCTGCAGACAGCCACATAGGACTGAGACTTAACCTGTTGCGCCACCAGGGAGGCCCCCAACCAGGATCTTGAGCCCAGTGGAAAGTCCCGTGGCGTGTTACATGGCAATGAAGAGGAGAAGAACTGGGACTGGCTGGCAGGCGTGGGGAGAGCTGCGGGGATGCTTGGCCACAGGTGCTCCTGGACACCAAGCGGATTCCTCCTCTGCTCCCCACCGACTTGCAGCACTGGGGCACCTGGGTGGACAGCTCGGTCACCGACCCCTGAGTGCTGTCTGCCCGCAGCGACGGCAGGTGGTGGAACCTGGGTGTTCCAGCTCCCAAGACTCCACTTTGTCCCGCCGAGCTGCCCAGTGCCTCTTCCAGAGTCAGGACAGCCGCCGTTGTGCTTCCCGCTCCCGCCATGGAAGACGGTGCGGAGTCCCTGTCCCTCGGGGCTGATGGCGGCTGCTACAAGGACAAGCCAGCCGCTGGTCCTTGATGGGATCAGACAGTGACAACCCCCCCATTACACTTACCCAAACCCTACTCGTCTGTCTCCACTCATTAGTGTTGGTGACACTCCACAATGGGCTAAAGACTAAATTTGTTTGTTTTTTTCTCTTTGCAAACAATTTCTTTTCCAGTCGTGAACAATTAACGCTACAAATCAGCATGTTGGACAAATTGCAAAGAAAATCTTAGCGTGTAGTTTGCAGGTGATACATAACCTCCAGGAACTCCGATTAGGAAATATTCTATTTGCCAGTTTCTGTTCATGTATTTTGGTAAAAAAAAGAAACTAGAAATAGACTCAGCGTTTGTAATTCCAGAGCTTCACTCGCCTGCCTGGGCAGCTCCGGCTGGCACACAGGTAATGGTGATCTCGGGGTTTGGGGCACAATGAAGGAGGTGCCCAGAATATGAACGCACTGCCATGCAGGAGGTTCTTAGCCCACTGGTTTCGTTAACTTCCTCCATGTTCCTGATGAAACTAGAAGGGGGATGACCTGGCTGGGGTTGGGGAGGGGATACGCCCCTGGCCCAGTGTCCCCCTGACCCCCCAAGCCCAGGGGAGCTGTCCCCTCCTCTGTCAATCTAACAGGCCACACTTGCTCTCCCTCTCCATCCCACTTCCAGAAGCTTCCTGAAGCTCTCCTGTGCCACGCCACAGAGCTTGGTAAGCTGGCGAGAGTGGGGGACTGGCCGGTCTTGGGGTCCCGTGGCAGCACGCTGCTTGCCACCCCCATTCTTGTCTGGGACGACACCTGGGCGCTGGCCCCTGCTGCTCTTTCATGCCCAGTCTGTGGAAGGCCCACCCTCTCCAGGGGTTCACGTCCTGCACCTGCTGAGTTAAGGGACACCGTCACGGGGTGCAGATTTGGCCGCTCAGCCTGGCCTCCAGCAGAGGCTGGTGCTGGACAAGGCCGCTGTGGGGTAAATGAAAGATGGATCAGGATATTCCGCCCTTGCGCCACTAGCATCCATGGTAGACCCCAGCGGTCCTGCCACGGGCCTGAGGGCGCACCTGGAGCAGGTTTGAGGCCGCGTCAGTGGGCACACCTGGCCTGGGCGGGGTCAAGGAGGACGCAGGCGCAGCAGAGAACAGAGCGTGGCGCAGAGCGCCGAGGACAGTGGAGAAGTCGCCGGGACAGCAAAGACCACGGAGAGGCTGCTTGGCCGTGATGAGCCTGCCCGGGCTCGGGGGGCTGCAGAACAGCTCCCAGACCAGATGTGGCGGGGGCCCTGCGTGGGCCAGACCCCAGCTCTGGGGGTGCCAAGCAGCCTCAGGGACTGGGAACGCCTCGCAGCCTCCAGCTCCCAGCCTTCCCTTCCGCTGTCCCCGCTGTCACAGGCACGGCCCTTCAGGCTGCCCTGAGCCGACAGGTGCCTCCTCAGCCCGACAGTCGCACGTCCAGGCGCCACTGCAGACCGCCCCGCCCTGGCCGGCACTCAGCCCCTGCGCCTGTGTCCTGGCCCTCCGGGACAAGATGGGGACCTGCGGGAGCCTCCGAGGGCCTTCTGCACGGTAGGTCTGAGCTTGCTGCGTTCGTTGAATTCATTGGGGTGAATGCACCCCCAAAAGCCGGAGTCTATGATAATGCCGCCCCGGGACCACACCTGCGGTGAGAAGGGGGCCTCAGGGGTGGGAGGGGGCTCAGAGAGCCTCGAGGCGGCGTGGAAGCGGGGAAGGCCGGGTATTGATCACCCTGCGGGGGGGAATGGGC